>CM016567.1:15839683-15948033 GCA_003412495.2 Echium plantagineum | reverse complement strand
GTGGTGTCGGCACAGTCCCACTCCTAATCCCTCTATCCTGCCCGCTCCCATTCATATGGGGCTCAACTCTAATCCTAGGGCCCCTCCTCATATATAGCGCACCGACCCCCTTTGGCCCGTAAATCTTATGCCCGCTCAAAGACATCAGGCTTATATTCATC
The DNA here is from genome assembly GCA_003412495.2 of Echium plantagineum. Classification (NCBI taxonomy): domain Eukaryota; kingdom Viridiplantae; phylum Streptophyta; class Magnoliopsida; order Boraginales; family Boraginaceae; genus Echium; species Echium plantagineum. Next base: position 15,947,872 of record CM016567.1, on the reverse strand, counting down.
TTATCAACATCAATCGGAATCTTGGGGGGGGGGGGGGGGGGGCGAGATTTCACAGGGGCGACCTTGTAGGGGTTTGGGTAGGGTGGTTGTGGGTGGGATAGTTGGCGGTTTTTGGTGAGATAGGTGGTGGTGGTGGTGAAAATAGTGGTGGTTGGTGGTTTGCAAAGAAGAAGAAGAAAAGATGGGTAAGAAGATGAAGATGATTTGAATTCGGGGTTGTTGATGGTAGTAGGTTTGTGAAGGTGGTGGTGGTGGTGGTTATGATTTGTATAGAAAAGGTTTTGATGGTGGTTGTGAGATTGGTGGTGGAATGGTGAAGAAGAAAGAAGAAGAAGGTGGGGTTTCATTTAATGGCAAAATAGACAAATTGCAGGGGAGTGTGTTAGTCCTATGCAAAAAAAAAAGAGGTGTGCTCCAAGTTAGAAAAAGACTTTTAAAAGTGCCAATCTGCCAAATTTCTCGTACCTTTACATATGCATCATGCGCTTGTAAGTCACGCTATAATAGTTGTTCATTTTATTTGCTTTTCTCCCCTTTAGTATTTTGTTACTTTACTTTTGACCCCATTAATTGTGTTTCATATTTATTTTTTACCACAACTTTTTCTTTTCCTCCTTTTTTCAAACCGAGAGTCATTTAACATTTGTTTATCCTCACATTTCTTTTCTAATTTTATATGACATTTATTTTTTCATACATTTTATGCAACAGAATTTTTATTATATACCTTAATATTATGCCTCATATTTTGTTATTTTCCTTTCAACCTCAATAATTTTTTCATCTTTTATTTTTGTTATAATATTTCTTTTCCCCGTTTGTTTCAACATGATTTTCATTTTACATTTATTTTTCCCACACATTTTCCCCGATATCGTATGACATTTATTTATTTTTGCACACTTTATTCTATCCAACTTGCATTCGATATTTTCACCCTTTCTTCCCATTGTGGTTTCATTTTACATTTGTTTTTTACCACTCTTTTTTTCACGGAGATCCCCCTTATTTTTCTCTAAAACTTTTTCAACCCATTTGTTTTTTCACATTCCCTACAAATGAACAAATACATAAATCTATCTTATAATTAAGCACGATTTTCATTTCACATTTATTTTTCTTTACACCTTTTTCCTCAATTTTATAGTGGCAATTTCTTTTATTTTGTATGAGCTCAAATGTGCCAATTTTACACCTTCTAATATTCATATTTAGCAGTTAGACCCGAGCATTAAATGATCAAAATTTGGTACTCATTTTGTTATTTTACTTTTGACCCCATTTATTGTTTTCATGTTTATTTTTTCCCACAACATTTCTTCCTCACTTTTCTTAACACGCTTTTTATTTCACATTTGTTTTCCTCAACACTTTTTTCCCCAATTTCATAGTGTCAATTTTTTCATCTTTTGTATGGGTTCAAATGTGACAATTATATACCTATAAATATAGATATTTGCAAGTTAGACCCGAGCACTTCGACCAGACAATTGCCGGACCTTTCAACTAGTATTGCTCGGTATATCATTAGAGTTTGGAACATAAATCTACAAGTTAAACCCCACCATCCAACGAGCTTACTCACAAAGCCAAAACTCGAAAAATGTGTGTTTAGGATCCTTTCCACCATTAAACTCTTGTTAATATCTAATCTCGAGTTATATGAAAGTGAAAAAAACAGATTTTATTGATTATTGAGGCAAAAAATTGATGTGAGTTGTTTAATTTGGAGTTTATTATGGGATGTAATTTCCTGCACGCAAGGTGGAGCAACTCTAGCTGTAGGCTGTAGTCAGTCTCACTCAGTCTCTCTGATGCTTAAACCCTGTTGGTAGAGATATGGCAATTGTGCATACAATTCCAGGTTTAACGAATCTGATTCACAGAAAAGCAGATTCATCATATGGTGTTGTTGCTCCTCCGATTAGAAAGAGATGTTTTGATAATGCTAGGCCTAGGGCTTGGGATTGGGATTGGGATTGTAGGAGGAAGTTGGGGGTATACAATGCTGACGTAAGCATTCTCGAGAGCAATCGCAACACGAAGAAGCAGCAGCAGCAGCCTCACTCGGCCACTCCCGTGCTTGAAATCCCTGCCTCCTGCTACCAGGTCGTTTTTTTTTTTATGATCCAATTAACCACTAATTGCCCATTACCTCCAACCAATTGGAGTTTTTCTTTTCTATTTTCGATATGGTAATACCCTAAGTTAGATGTCCTGTAATAAAAGCATTACTCAGTAGGAAATGCCATCTTAGTAACTTTCAATTCCTCATCCCTTCCCCAATGTTTTTGTGCCCATATATCTTTCAGCAAGCGTGTATGTCGTTTGCTTGTCAGGAGCCCTTAGGTCGACAACCACACTTGTCATCAACACCACAAATTCGCGCTAATTTAGACATACCAAATTTCTTATAAATCTGCAGATCCTCGGCATTCCCGTTCAAGCAGAGAAAGATGAAATTGTTAAATCTGTAATGCATCTAAGAAATGCAGAGGTTGAAGCGGGATATACAATGGATGCTGTGACTGGTCGCCAGGTGTGCCATATAGTTCGTTCTTACTTCATTTTTGCTTGCATGTTTCGTGCATCCATATTTTTTTCTCTTCACTAGTTTGCTTGATATGTATGTTATCTTTCTCTTAGAATCTTTTATTGGATGTGAGGGATAAGCTCCTCTTTGAGCCTGAATATGCTGGTAATGTGAAAGGAAATGTTCCTCCAAAATCGTCTCTTCGGATTTCATGGTCTTGGCTGCCTGGCGCCCTTTGCCTCCTCCAAGAGGTATGATATTGATCACGTGTATCTTCTTTTGGTTGCTCTTGTTTTGGAAAATTAGTCGTTACAAAAATGAATTTTCCGGTAGGTGCAATACATTGTCAGTTCAACCTATATCACAGATTAGCATTATGATGTGATTATTATTGTTACTTCTTTATTTTCGAAGAGATGATGTAGCTTTATTGATAAAGGTTGGAGAAGGAAAGCTAGTCCTTGAAATTGGGCAAAAAGCTTTGCAGCATAACGATGCAAAGCCCTATGTTCATGATTTACTTTTGTCTATGGCCTTAGCAGAGGTAAGTATCAGAGCTCTGGCCACTTTCTGCTAACAGTTCTGTTAGACCTCATTTTCTTATCTTAGATCTTTCCTGAAGTGTGCAATTGCAAAAGCTGGCTTTGAGAGGAATAAGATATCCCTAGGGTTTGAAGCCCTTGCTCGTGCTCAGTGTTTGCTCCGGACTAAAGCTTCTCTTGGGAAGTTGTCTTTGTTATCTCAGGTAAGTTAACAGTACTGGTGTAAACTCGTTCATTCGAATTTCATTCACTTTACTAAGAGCAGTCTCGTTAACAATTGACTTAGATAGAAGAATCGCTGGAGCAGTTGGCACCAGCTTGCACTTTGGAGTTATTAGCCATGCCTCATATACCTGAAAATGCTGAGAGGAGATTAGGAGCCGTTGCAGCCTTACGGGAATTACTCAGGCAAGGGCTTGATGTTGAAGCATCTTGCCAAGTGCAGGACTGGCCCTGTTTTCTGGTACGGGCACTGACAAAGCTTATGGCTGGGGAGATTGTCGAACTCCTTCATTGGGATAGTTTAGCTATTACTCGAAAAAATAAGAAGTCACTCGAGTCACAAAATCAAAGAGTTGTAATCGACTTCAATTGTTTCTACATGATTCTGATAAGCCATATTGCCCTTGGTTTCTCAACCAAGCAAATGGATCTGGTAATTCCCTCTTTTTATGTAATATGTACCATCAGTCCATCACATTTCGGTTGCATATATTTGTAATTAAGGAAGATAATTTTAAAAATATTATACTTCATTTGAAATAATGTTCGTGCCCATTTTCATATAGATTAACAAAGCCAAAACAATTTGCGAGTGTCTAATAGCATCAGAAGGAATTGATATGAAATTTGAGGAGGCCTTCTGCCTTTTTCTTCTTGGACAGGTAAACAATGTTTCCTCATCGTGTTAACTTTGAATCTGTCTATTTAGACTATCCAAGTTTTACTATGCAGGGTGATGAAGCAACAACAGTTGAGAAGCTGCGGCAGGTTGAACAGATCTCTGGTCCAGCTGCAAGAAAATTGTCTCAAGAAAGAGAGTTAAAAGATTTCCAAAGTGCAAACAAGACACTGGTACGTTCTTTGGTTAACTTAGGCATGAAATCCCTCTTGGATTGTATAATAATTTTAAAATTATCCGTTCAAATGCCTTTATCTTTGTCACATTCGATACCTAACCATTTAAGCATATTTAGTCCTCAAGCTGCAGTCCTTTTCTTCGATTTTTTTGTGGGGTATCAAAATTCTTTTGACACTAGTAAGCTACAACATTATCGGGGTAACTTCTTAGTGCCTCATTCTAACTTTTATTCCTTTGTTTTCTGCTTTCTAGAATTGTCAATTTATGCATTAATGTGACTACTTGTTTGGTTTCAGAGAGTAATGCTGACACTAATGTTCAGATTCAAGGAGTAATATTGACTTGTCTATTCATCGTTTATTCTTAAACTTTTTCCCATAATAAATGTAATGTTACACCAGGAGACGTGGCTGAAGGAGTCCGTGCTAGACTTGTTTTTGGATACACGAGATTGTTCCCCATCGTTGGTACGTCATATTGAGAGAAGGGTAATTTTTTGTAGCCATGGAACAAGCTAATATGGGATTTGTTGGCAGGTAAACTTTTTCAGATCACAAAAACAAGCTTCTGTTGGTCGACGAGATAAGAAAGGACCACAGGCTGTGTCTAGCATGAGACAGCGTCCACTGGCACCATCACCCACATTTGATAAGAAAGGCGATGATGAATCTATGTCCTGTATGGACACTTCCCGACATCTTGGATTGGCTGTGAAGCAGTTATCTCCACCAAATTTGCAGGGGGCATTGATTGGAACCATGGACAATACTGGAAGCAGTGCCACTTCACCTTCTATCAAATTGGAAAGGAATTTGGGTGCTCGACATAATAAGATATGGGAGGTGTGGTTGTTTCCAAGCAACATGATTGGAAAGATGATATATGTCGCATCATTGGGCTGCATTCTTTTTGCCTGCTTCCGTTTGATGGATGTGCAGCTATGGGGAATGCACAATGCAATAAGATCAAAATTTAAAAGATCAAATCCAGCCAATACATCTTTGTTGTGTACATCATCTTCTCTAAGTCACTGTACCAAGCCTGATAACGTTAAGAGAAACAGGTTTGCAAGCGAGCTTGAGAAGTTTCTTCCAACTATTAAACCTGACAAAGAAACAATAATCTCTCAAAGGTCCTCTGATTTGTCTGGTGTGTCATCCTCTTCACTTCAGCCATACAAGCGGCAGCCCATGCCTGTTGAGGAAGCTGAAAGCCTTGTTAATAAATGGCAAGCTATTAAGGCTGAAGCACTTGGATCTAGCCACCATGTTCATGTTTTGTTTGATGTCCTTGACGAGTTAATGCTTGATCAGGTGAGGTGAATTTACAATGGATTGAGAGACCATATTGCCAAAATGTTCTTATGAGATTCCTGTTTGCCTTTTGTTGTATTGTCATGGATCAAATATTCTCCACTGCAAGAACAACCTAACCTGTTGATAGTTGATACCAATAAATTGGGCGAGTCTTGTAATTGTTCTGTATCCGGCCCAGTTCTCCAAATTGATGCACCCCAAAGTATGAAATATATCTAGCTCCTCTGCTTATCTTCATTTTGGATGTCTGGAATGACTTGTCTATGATGTGCTGATGTGCATGCCTCTGAATGATTTACACAGTGACAAGTTACCTGTCATCTGCTCCATCTGCAACATAAAGTGCGATTGTTTGATAATCAGTAGCTCCTACTAATGTCTTTCTTCTGAATTTATCTGCAGTGGCTAGCTTTGGCTGATCTGGCAAAATCTAGGTCATGTTTTTGGAGGTTTGTCTTGCTGCAATTGTCAGTCTTAGAAGCTAATATTTTTTTCGAGGAAACTGGCAAAGAGGTGGCAGAAATAGTGGCCTTCCTAGAAGAAGCAGCTGAGCTAGTGGCCGTTTCTCAACTAGAAAAAAATCCAAATTATTACAGGTAATAAATAATGCAAGGATGATGGTCAAATTATTCGTAATTAATAGGCTGATTAGCCGGTTGCCTCCTGAACTATCGATTCGTTTTCAGTTAAGTTCCTGAACTAGCAGTACTTTTCTGAATTGGACTCTATTTTTGCAGCTCTTACAAAATCCGTTATGTTCTGAAGAAGCAAACTGATGGTTCATGGAGGTTTTGTGAATCCGATATCCTAAGTAACCCCTGATTCCAACTTCTGATCTCACGGCCACAATAATAGCTACTTCCATCAGCACATTTAGTTTATTATGCATACACATCATTTCCGTTTTAGGCTTTCCATGTAAAGTACTCCATAGACGAATTGATTTAAATGTGAGTAAAAGGTGGCGCATTGGCACCTTTTGTTTCCCCGCGTGTCTCTGAGTCTTACAAATGCTTTATATATAGCAAAACTAGTTAGGCATATTGTTTTTTCACTGTTATTAGTTGAATTTTGTAGATGTAAATCTCAGATCTCAATAAACTAGAGAATCATTATTGTTAGTTTAGTAGTTGGAATACCTTCTCCAGATCCTATCAGAAAAGAGCATCTGCAGGCCAGGGATAAGAACTTCTTTTTTGATTACCTCAACATAAGGTCCCTGAGAAGTAGCTTCACTTTTGGGTGCATTAGCAGGCGATGACACTGAAATTGGGACGCACGGCCCCAGTATCTTGCAAACTTGGAAGTTTCACTTTGGTGTAGGCCTCAGGACTTGATGGTTTCTCACTCTATGATCATATGGTGATTATTTGTTCGTATGTTTTGCTGCAAATGAGGCTGAAGAAATATGGTAAGGTACTTTGCAGCATTGATGGAAGAGGAGACGACATGAAACAAATAGTCATCTTATTATCATTTTTTGATTCTTTGGTTTACAAGAGTCGGTTGTATCTTAGGGAGAATTTGGGATAAATGGCACCTATGGAAGAAGAAAATTAACTTGGAGCACCTTTTTATAAATCTTAGATAAATGGCACCAAAGGGGGATGAATTGACAAAAATACCCCCCTTATAAAGTTAATGTTTTATTCAGTTTTTTTTTCGATTTTTCCTGGTTTTTTTTTCAATTTCTTTTTGATTTTTTTTTGTTTTTTTTGTAATTTTTTTTTTCAAAATCTTTTCAACTTTTTTTTTGGTTTCTTTTTTTCAATTTTTTTCAATTTTTTTTCTTTTCGATTTCTTTTTTCGATTTTTCTTTTTCTTTTCGATTTTTCTTTTTATTTTTCTTTTCGATTTCTTTTTTCGATTTTTGATAGATTTTTTCGATATTTCTTTTTTCGATTTTTCGATATTTCTTTTTTCGATTTCTTTTTTCGATTTTTTCTTTTTTCGATTTTTTCTTTTTCGATTTCTTTTTCTTTTCGATTTCAATTTTTTTCTTTTTCGATTTCTTTTTCTTTTCAATTTCAATTTTTTTTCTTTTTCTTTTCGATTTTTTTTTCTTTTTCTTTTTTCGATTTCTTTTTTCAAAAAAATAAATCGAAAAAAAAAACTGAAAAAATCGAAAAAAAGAAATCGAAATCGAAAAAAGAAATCGAAAAAAGAAATATCGAAAAAATCAATCGAAAAATCGAAAAAAGAAATCGAAAAGAAAAAGAAAAAGAAAAAGAAAAAAAAAATTGAAAAAAAGAAACCGTAAAAAAAGTTGAAAAGATTTTGAAAAAAAAATTACAAAAAAACAAAAAAAAAATCAAAAAGAAATTGAAAAAAAACCCAGGAAAAAATCGAAAAAAAAACTGAAAAAAATATTAAGTTTATAAGGGGTATTTTTGTCAATGCATCCCCTTTTGTGCCATTTTGCTAAAAATTGTAAAAAGGTGCTCCAAGTTAATTTTTTATCTTAAAAGTGCTAGTTTACCCAATTTCTCTGTATCTTAGCGTAGACATTACAGAGAATACGAATTTCAGCTTGGAATTGGAACATATAGTCAGTGGTCAATTACTCAACTATCAAATGATACTTCTTTACACTAATTGGAAAAAAAAGACAGAGTTGCTCTACTGATATTTTTGCCACAACTGAATGTAAACAACACAACTTTGTCGAAAAAATTGTTATAAAGGCAATCGAAGATTATATTGTAATCAACCAATACTCCCATCTGTCAACTAACTATTCAACTATCATAATGTATGAATTATTTGCAACCACAAAGTTACTGAATGTAATCAAGATAATCAAATACTTTCAAAAAGTACAACTTTTTATCCACTGTAAAAGTGAATCCATACATGTCTACACCACCGTTCGACCGTATCTCAACAACTGCCGAGCTCAAAATTCCAACCTTCCACGAGACGTTTGTACACAATTCAGTCTGTGTGAATTTTTTTTTTTACGCATTAAATTTTTTTTGTATACTTAACTAGATAGTGTTATAATCTTATAACATATATAAGAGAAAATATATATATTTTTTAAAAATTGTACCATAATTCAAAACTGAATTTGAAGAAACGTACATCTATATTTTATATATAAAAATATATAATTATTTAAAATTACTTGATAAATAATTAGAAGACAGATGAAAAATATGTTGTATGAGAATACTAAGGGACAAGTGTAACCGAAACAACTATTAGTTTTGACTGCAGTAAGAGTTCACCATGTGAAGGAATTGTCTTCAACAATGTTAATCTTCAAGGAAATGATGATAATGGAAGCAAAGCTGTATGCAACAATGTCAAATTCAGCTACATTAGGAAAGTTTAATTTCTCCACGTTGCCCTTGAAAAATAACGACAAATATTGGCTTATATATTATTGTGTATATCTAGAGTTTTTTGGCAGAATAGCACCCAAAATTACTTTTTATAAAATTTTAGCACCCACCACCTTTTTAATTAATAACTAGTATTAGGGGAGTAAAATGACTAAATTACCCCTTGATATTTTGATACACTTTTTTCGACTTTTGTTTTTTGAATTTTTTTTGGACTTTTTCTTTTGAATTTTTTTAACTTCATAATCTAATTTTTTTTACTTTTTTTAACCTTTTTCAGATTATTTTTCTTGGACCAAATTTTTAAATTTTTTTCCAAGTAAAAGATGTTCGATTTGCCGTGTTTGCATTTTGTAACTTTGAAATAAATGTATATAATATTTCTATACATGTTTTACAATTTTGTAAGATTTACTGTCTGTAATTTTATATTAAACCATTTTACTGTGTAACTCACACAGGTTGAACTGTGCACAAATCGCTAGTTATATATAATGCCTAAGGAATAGAAAAGCCACATGGCAATTCTTCAAATTTTAAATTAAAATTTTATTTTCAAAAAAAAAACTACCTACTACTCACAAAAAACTACCTAATTCAATCATTTTTAATATTTACAATTAGTTATAAAAATATTTTATTTGCAGCGTTTGCATTTTATAACTTTGAAATAAATGTATATAGCATTTTCAAACATGTTTCCCAATTTTGTGAGATTTACGGTCTATAATTGTTTATCTTACAGTGTTACTTGCACAAGTTGGACTGTGTGAAAATAGCTAGTTATATATAATGCATAAGGCTCAAAAAAGGTACATCACACACACACACTCTCTTTTTGCATTTTTAATTGGTAGTTATTTTTTCACTTATTAATATATTTTATTTGGTAGTTAAAAACAAATAAAATTATTATTTTATCTCATTTTTAGTTCTTTTTGAAAAATATAATTAAGTTCATCTAAAATAAATTTATTGTGTTGATTCTTTTATGAGCAAAGGAAGATTAAGTAATTAAAATATGAAAGTAGGATGAATGTGATGTGTACATTACTTTGACAATGGTTACAAAATGAAGTAAGACACATGGATTGGAATTTGGAATTTGGAAGTTGGAAGTTGGAAGAGAGAGAAAGAGATGATTATTGTCCAAGTGAGTTGGACAGTCTGTATAATTAATGGAGTTTGTCCTTTAAAGAAAGTCAGCCTAATTGACGAGCTTCGAGATTCATAAGCTTGGGATCCAAATCCCATTTGCTCCTCCTCCAGCACTTGCTCCTCCTCCTCCTCCTCCAGCACTTGCTCCTCCTCCTCCGGCACTTGCTCCTCCTCCAGCTTTACTTCGAGATGTCCTCCGCGGAGTTGGCAGATGATAAGGAGTTTAGGTCATTGGCCTTGACACCAACTTGGTCCGTTGCTTCGGTGTTGACCATCTTTGTTGCTGTTTCCTTGCTTGTGGAGCGCTCTATCCACCGTTTAACTATTGTAAGAAAGAAAGAAAGAAAGAAAGAAAGAATCATTCATTCATTCTTCTGTTTTCTTCATACTAATTTAATCTTCTGTTGTTCCAGTGGTTGAAGAAAACTGATCGTAAACCTATGGTTGCCGCTATCGAAAAGATGAAAGAAGGTACTAATTCATTCCCTTCAATGGGATCCACTAATCATCATCGCATAACTAATTTCATTTTATTTCTTCCTCAGAGTTGATGCTCCTCGGCTTTATATCCCTTCTGCTAACAGCAACCTCAAGCATCATATCCAATATATGCATCCCCTCTAAGTATTATGATAGTGTTTTTGCCCCATGTACCAATTCCGAAATTGAGAATACCGAGCGTAAACTATTTGTTTCCATCCCCATTAGGAGACTATTGAACGGTATCAACCAAAATACTTGCCCCCAGGTATGCCGCCCCCTCCCTTTATGCCAACACCTACTCATTTATATGCTTTCTCAACTATAAACGCCTCTGCAGGACTATGAGCCCTTTGTTTCCTATGAAGGCTTGGAGCAACTGCATCGCTTTATTTTTATCATGGCAATTACTCATGTATCTTACAGCTGCTTAACTATGTTGCTTGCCATTGTCAAGGTAATGTTCACATTACATTCGTCATATCTTACTCCAACTATCGAACTCTTTTTGTTAATCGTAACAGATAACTTTGCAACCATACTCACTCTTTCTGGTTTTCCATTCCTTATGAAAACTTTTTCAGTTCCTTGATTATGTTTATAATGATCAATCACTGGAAAACGACACCCTCTCTTCTATTCACTTTTCAAATGCTTTGTTTGATTTATTTGCATATACCAAATGTACTGATGTGTACTCGTGAATTTGCCAATATGGCCAGATTCACAGTTGGAGAGCATGGGAAGATGAGGCTCATATGGACCGACGTGGTTCCTTGACTGGTTTGTTTAAGCTTAGAACATTGAGTTTTACTACTATCATCTTACTCCTATCATTTACTTGTGATTATACCATTGCTCGATTCGTTGCACATTCTACTTTATTCCTTCTGTTATAATGCTTCTTTGATTTTCCAAGTTCACGCTAGTTACTGGAAAACTGAATAGCTAAAGAAATGGAATAATGAGGAATTAATTTGTTGGTTCATCTTCTAAGAAAATTGGATCTTGTCCAGGCAATCGTCTCTTTGTGTTGTATATGCTGATATATCCAGTGCAGCTATATGTAGCCTTGGCACTTACCTTTGTCGGCAGATTGTTTCACCATGTTTTGTTTTTACCATTTCAAAATTGATAAAAACAAGAGTATATTTGTGAAAAATTACTTTCATGGCAGAAGTGACAAGGGCGCTGACTATGCGAAGACAATCCACATTTGTTAGAGTCCACACCTCAAATCCTTTGTCAAGAAACAGTTTTCTTATCTGGGTGGTATGTTGATTGGCATTTATGTACATTTTGAAAGTAGAACTTCTTGTGACATAGCTCTTCGATAGGGTTGTACTTGATGCTTTTTATACTCATAATTCACTTCAATAAATAAACATTTATGATAATCTCGCAGACTTGCTTCTTCAGGCAGTTTGGTCGTTCAGTGGTTCGAGCTGATTATCTTACACTTCGTAAGGGGTTTATCTCGGTATGCAATTGTGTATTTGATATTATATGGAGAAGTATATGTTGTGAATGATAATTGAGTTCGGCATTTCCTCGTCTTCCTCTCATCGTCTTCCACTTTTAATGTTCACTTCCTGAATAATTTGTTCTAATTCCCAATATGTTAACCCGAATCTAATAATTTTATTTACTTATCTAAATTGACATAAATGGCATGTAGTTCTGTATAACTAATTGTAACAATTTTTTCTTTTCTGAAAGTAAGGCTTCAGTTTAATACACTATAAAGGGTATCTCAAAGAGTGACAACTATTGTGTTCATGGATGTACAGAACTGAAAATAATTGAGTCCTACATATCATATCACGTGTTACTGATCAGCCCTGAAAAAAAATGAATCCTAGAGTTTAAATTTTGTCAACAAAACATTTTTGAGGTGGGTTGCAACTAAGAAGGCACCCCTTTGTTTCTAGAGATGGTCCCTTGCCATGGCATTATGAAGGCACACTAGATCTGTGCCTTAAATACCACACTTTTTTATCGTATTATATTATGTGCTAATGTGCTATCCTAGTGTGGATAACTACATATTATGATAATGACCTGACCTAAATTACTGGTTGTAATTGTAATATAGCTGAATATGGGTTTGATCTAAATGACAATAATGAACTTTATGACAACATATATTTTACCAGAGAAGATACTGTTTATATTCCTTCTTTTCATTTTCATGGCAGAACCACAACCTTACATCAAAATATGATTTTCACAGCTATATGATTCGTTCGATGGAAGAGGAGTTCCAAAGAATAGTTGGTGTTAGGTAACCCAAATATATCCCTCCTTTTTCATTTGAATGACTTCGTATGAACATGTGTACATCATGAGCTATCTCTGTATATTCAACATTTTCCGCAGTTACCTTTTATACTATTGTAACAATATACTTTCGCAAGTCAACTATTTCTTTCATTCTGTTACATTCAAATAAAACCTGATAAAGTAGTTAATTTCAGAGAAGTAATAGCAAGACTTCAGTTTTAATACTATTCAACTGTCAAGACCAGATACAGTTAATATTATGACTCAATACATGAAATATCAGAATATTTTAGGAGAAGTGACTCAGCAGACATGACATGCCTTGGTGTTAATATCCGTAAAAACATTGTTTTGTCTGGAGCTGTGTTACTACATGACCTGTCTTCCTCTATAAATAATCCACATGAATCTGAATGTCATTGCTACAATGTCCGTTTATGTGGTGATCATCTCTTAAGTTGAAGTTACATTTCGCATATTTTCTGTTTTAGTTACGTGCTGTATATTATAGCTGATTATTATTGTATGAAAAATTAGTGTAATCCTTATTCATCAACCCCCCCCCCCCCCACACACACACACACAAGGACCGTGTATTAACAGAAGGCATACAGTATGAGTTTGGACATGTTAGTATTATCTAAACTGCTATTAGAACATAAATAGTGTGAATATCTAACAATCCATCTGTTGTCTGCAGTGCCCCACTATGGGGATTTGTTGTGGCATTTATGTTATTCAATGTAAAAGGTATGCCAAATTATTTTATAAACGATCCAGTAAACTATTTTTGTGAGTGAGAATTTGCTGAAATGTAATTATGGTTTCACAAATCTCTAATATCAAATTGGATATATTTTTTTGCAGGGTCAAATCTTTACTTCTGGATTGCTCTGATTCCTATAACTGTAAGTTCTTGTTGCACAGATGACAATTTTCTATTCACATGTGAATATTTCACGAGTTACGACGCATGCACGTTTACCAATTGATGAAGTTGTTTTCTTTTACTTTTTTTTAGTGAAATGCTAACTCGTTTTTCATGTCCCATATAGTGAAAGATTTTGTATTATGCCGTTTCTGTGGCTTGGAGAAAATGCAATTAATCAAAATGGTTGCACTACTGTCACTGCCTACACTTACTTGCCTTATTATTATTATGAAGTAGTTTATAGTCTGTACACAATATGGCCTACTTGGGGCCTCTTAGACGGGGGCCTCTTCAGAGGAATTGGGGCATGGGGAATGTTGATGTATGTAGTAAAGTGCTAACTACTTGCAGTAGATGATAAACTGATCGATTTTGCTAAACATATCACACATATATCTTAACACAAAGAAAAAGAAAAATGAGTAAGGCAAAGAGTGGTCATTTGTGAGATACTGAGGGTAATCTTCCTCAATTTATCAGTAACACATGTGTCTTTTACTTCTCTCTTTTGATAACAAGCTTGCATTCAGCTTGTTCTACTCGTGGGGTCAAAGCTGCAACATATTATTGCTACCTTGGCATTGGAGAGTGCAGGGATAAATAGGCATTCTTGTGGACCAAGACTGAGGCCCCGAGATGAACTATTTTGGTTCAAAAGACCTAAACTGTTATTGAACTTGATTCATTTTATACTTTTCCAGGTTTGCCATTTTCATTGTAGTTTAGATTCAGATATTTCTAATTCTTTAATAGGTTGAGGAGCAGCTAAAGTTTTACTAACTCAAATTTCATGTATCATTAATGCAGAATGCCTTCGAATTGGCTTCGTTCTTCTGGTTCTGGGTATCATTTTTCCCCAATTCAATGTTTTGTTATGGATTCCTATATGACTGAAGATAAATAATTTTCCACTTGGTGTACTTTACTAGTATTTTTAATATATAGTCAAGTATTAATTACATCCCAGTTTGGGAGGTAATAAGGTTCATTCCAAATTAATCTTATTCCAATATATTTTAATGTACAAAAGGTTATAAAATAGTGTTTGATGAGTAGTTTCTTCCAGTATGAACACTTTTATACTTCAAAAGTTCATAAACTATTTGTTAGTGAAATACCTCACAACTAATTTGGAATAGCGAGTATGCAATACATTATAATTATCATGCGAAACTATTTGTTAATGTTCAAATCCATTTATAGTTACCACCCAGTCAATGAGCTGGGAAAGTTTTGGTAATTTGGAAAGGATTATCTGGTTTTTGAATTATAATGGATGACTTTTATGATTTTGTACCAAAATTTCTTTGTATATATTGTATTATTTGGTGCGTCCCATATATCAAAAGATTGTGTTAACCTACTCTACGCAAGCAAATTTTGTTAGTTCTTACCATTAAAAATTAATGGACGTAGTGTAACTAGTTTTTGAAGAATAATACACGTTTACTTTGATGGCATAATGAAGTTGTAATCAATATTGACTTCTTTGGTGGATAAATGACTAATTTACTTAAAAATGCATACTCACTCTCTGGCCTTAACTTATCCAAAGAAATTGTATTTGGATGTAGTGGCAATTTGGATATGACTCATGCTTCATAAAGAATCATTCACTTGTTTACCTACGGCTTATCGTTGGGTATGGATTTTAAATTCTATGCCATAAAAATTATAATTATCTTGATGTTCATGCAACTGATGATGTAGTCAATACATATTCAGTTTTGCAGGACAGTTTCTGTGTAGCTATAGCACCTTGCCCCTATATGCGTTGGTTACTCAGGTAAGACCAATCTTTTCCAAGAGCACCTTGCCACATTTAAGAGAATATTTTCCTCTTTTAAAATTGAATGGCAATCTTTAATGTACATTACTATGTGCTTGGCCTCTTGGCAAATAGCTTTAGCGTTAATATTTACTTTTAGATGGGAACAAACTACAAGGCAGCTTTAATTCCACAACGGATAAGGGAAACAATTCACGGGTGGGGCAAGGCAGCTAGGAGGAAGAGAAGGATGGGACATATTGCTGATGACTCAACGATTCATACAGATACTAGCACCGTGGTCTCTGTTGAGGAATATGACCAGCAGTTAGACAGTCCACGCATTGCACCTGGTACGGGCATGGAATTTGAGTTACAACCGCTAACAACTGCCACTACCTGTCACCCTTGTTTGGCTAATGAAACTTCAAGCCGGGTTGGTACGCCTCTCCTTCGCCCCTCTGCTTCTGTTTCTTCCTCAATTTCGCCTAGAGTTTTACCTGAACCTGACATCATCACAAGATCATCCTCGATGCCAATCAGAAGAGACTAATTGGAGGAACAAATACCATTATGTTAGCAGTTGCAGATTGTTATATCTGTAAGGCATACGAACACATAGCACCTCTGATTTTATGTATTCTAGGTTGAGCTACAGATAATTGGAGAAGGCAGAATTTAGGTAACGCTTTATGTTTGTATTGCATATCGAGTGGTAGGGGTAGTAGTTTAAGTTGAGCTATTTGTAGTCGTTGCCCATTTGTCACATATCAAACTTACATTCTCTAAGAAATATGTTTGCCCTATGCAGGAGCTAGAGATTATTAGAGCTAGCGATTATTAGTTATGATTTTTGTCATGTACCTTCTGGCTTTTGTTTTCATCCCACTGATGAAGAATTGGTTGACTACTATCTATGAAAGAAAATCACCTCAAAACGTATTGATTTGGATGTGATTAGGGATGTTATTCTCAATCAAAAGTTAATGAATTGACAATCTTGAGTTGCTGTGGTTGTATGGCCCAAAGAGATGGAAAAGAATGGAGGCTGCTAAAGCCTAACTGTTTGGATATAATGTTGATTGAACAAAATTTAACTTTTCCAGAATTGATGAAAAAGGGACTATTTATTATCGAACCCACCCGTGTGTCTGTAAAAAATGATGGACAGTTTCTTATGTATCAAACCATAGATATTCCCTTGGTTCATAAAAGTAAGTACAAAACAAGTAATCAAAGATACCACGAACAGGGATATATTGATAAGACTCATTTTAATGAGTCCATTTCAATATATAAAAAAATAATACATTTTAAATGAAATTTTTAACTTGAAGTACCCTCCTTTTTTTTTTTGCAAAATATTAATACTCCTCCTCCTTATGACATGTGTATTTTGCTTTTACTTCACCATCATCTCTTTTATCTCTTCTTTTTTCACTAACCATAATCACCTCCTTCACAAACCCACGATCTACATCACTACTACTACCTTTCTTTTTCACTAAGCACCACCAATCTTCAATTCATAAAACTACCATCAACTTTCAATTCATAAAACTACCACCGCTAACAACCACCTTTCTTCTTCAAAACATAAAACCACAACCAACCATCAACCTTTCTTCTTTAGTACAAAAAACCACCACCAACCTTCAATTCATGAAAACATCACCACCAACTACCGCCTTTCTTCTTCAATGCACAAAACCACCACCGCCATTACCACCAACCTTCAACCACGACCCACCCTCCGCTGTCCAAAATCCCGCCACCCCAACTGCCCTTGCTAGCGCCCCTGCCCTTGCTTGGAATCGACACCTCTTTATTCATCTTTGGTAGATTGAAGAAGAAAAATGGGTGAAGGTTGGTGGTGTTGGATTGAAGAATATAAATGGGGGATGAAGGTTCGTGGTTGGTGGATTGAAGAATAGAATTGAGGAAGAAACGAAATGATGGTGGTGGTTTTGAATTTGGAGTTTGTTGGTGGTGGTGGTGGTTATGGTTGGTAAAGAAATAGGAATAATGAATAGCATCTTTAATAGCTTACTGGTATTTCGGTGCCTCAACCCCATTTGGAATTGGAAAGGGTCCGAGTAAGCCTTCCAAGTCTTATGGATGACAAGATTATTGATAACACCAAAAATTAAATAATATCATTGATCACTAACGTTTATTAAACCTTAGTCGATCACCCTAGTATGACTTTGTATACTTTTGATTACTAATGATGAGTATTATGTTTACTTTAGGTCACTCACACGTTTTTTTATGTAGAACTCGCAATTTTTCGACATTTTTAATGTTTTTGGTAGGGGTATTTCGTCATTTTGATATTATTATAATGCGCTAGCACCCCACTGTAGCACACATGATATTATAAACAACAAAACTAATCCTAAACCTAGTGCGCCGCACGGCACAGTAGGTTGGGGTTGATCAATCTCCTCCTTCTCAGGCAGGTTGGAAGAACCCATCTCCTCTGTTGGCCTTATGGCTGGCGGAAGGACTTCTTTTCCGTCTCTTCTCAGTTCACAAACAACAAATCTAAATCGTTTGTGAATGATGTTAACTGATCATGTCAAGATCAGCTCACAGGACAATCAGAGTTCATTGAAACAACAAGAAAGCCTTCTCAAAAGTTGTGAGCTTCGCGACCTCGAGTTTTTCCCAATTCTCAAATCTCAGTTGACTTGGTTAAGAAGGATGCCCAAGGTACTACTCATGTTCGATTTTTCAAAAGTATTCTCGAATCTTGGTGCTTCCCGTCTCAAAATAATATAATGGATATTGATGATATAAGTACCTTTGATGTTTCAGTTTGATCATGGGTGGTGTTCTTCTTAGTTGTACTAAGAATTCTCTCTTGAGTCGATCTTCTTTTGACAATCTTAAAATTTTTTGGATTTTCCGTGACACCGACTACGAATTCAATGCGCATCTCGGCTGCTCATGTCTTCAACGGTTATCCATTTGGTTTCTTCTTGTGTTCCCCAAGCAACACCATGATCCTCTTTTGCATTTCTACCAGACTTGTGTACAAGCAAACAATAACCACCGGTTAATTGCTCATGTTAGCTCTCCGGGAAGTCATCGGGATCAGGAGAATACTATTTCACTTGATGGTTCTTTTGCAGCTCAAGAAGCCACAAGGTTCAAGTGTTACAATAAATCACTTCTATCTTTATTTTATGTTATTTTTTATATTTTTTCCGTTGAGACTTTATCTGTTAGAGCTCTCCTTGCCATAAAGGCTTGTATGCTACTTTGAATATTTGTATTACTTTCTATCTAAAAAAAAATGTTACTACTCCGTATTTACAATAATAATTGTGTTGTTGATGATGAAGGACTCATTCTTCGATCTCAGACCTAATAATTGTATTTTGGGGGAAGAAGCCGACAAAGCTTTGGGAGTGTACAGTGTAGGTGTACCAACCAATCACCTACTAACACGTATGCAGTAGCCAGTAGCCTATCTTACTGAGCCCAGCCCCAAGGCCCAAGGGCCACGTCCTTTCAGGCCCAGATCTAAAGTCTTGGACGAAGGCATCTCAATTCTCACGTCTCCTTTCGTTCATTCTTCCTTTATCAAACGTGAAAGCAATTCAACAGATAATTCGTACCAGATATTCACCAAATGGACTCCTATTATTTTGTCTGATTTGAAATATTAAAGATAGTGTTGGATCTAGAAGAAGATATGGAGGTGGGGGTGGGGGTGGGGGTGGAGGTGGAGGTGGATCCAGAAGAGTACTTGAGTTGCATGCTGCAGCCTTCGCCAGCCGATTCCGACCCCAATTACATCGGAATCCGGCGCCTCTTACTTAACCGCAAAGCCAATTCAGGTAAGATCCTCCGCAAGGACTGGCGATGTAATGGAAAAGGGTACGTGGCTTACCGTAACTTCATCAACAGGCCGAGGAGTTGGGAGAGGAATGCAGCGAGCCTACCTAGCACTCCGGGACAAAGGTAATACAGCCACAGCCTCCTCAAGATAAGATATTAAGTTGCACCACCAGATCTCTCTCACTTTTCTAATGTGTCAGTGGCCGATGGTTACAATCTCCAGCCCCAGCTGAAGCTGAGAGTTGGAGCTCTAGCAGGGTACCTACTATTCTTCTCTCAATTAAGTATTGTAACAATATAATACTCGCTAGTATTCTTCTCATAGGCTTTTACATTCATCCGACCCCCCCCCCCCCCTTAGGATCTTCCAACTGCCCTACATTCTATGAGCCGTACAGCAAGTTTCAGCTCCAATGCAAGCGATCATGATCTCTTACACAAACGATCTGAACACGCTTATTCTTTTGTCGGGATGCATTGTATATTTGATCAATGCAAGGCAATGGGTAATGTTTCATCAGAATTTCAATTGCAATTATCATCATTTTACACTGGTTTTCTTCTCCTTTTATTCAATTTAATTTCACGATTATATATACAGTTACTGTAATCAAATTTGGCCACATGAGCTCTGATCTGCTTGCATATGGAGCCTCTGATGGGAGCTTAACAGTGTGCACCGTCTCCCCAACTCCTTCACTAATCAAGCAATTAACTGGTCACTCCAAGGATGTCACCGGTTTGTTGATGCTACTACTTACACAGTCTACCTCATCTTTATTCCTATGAATTGCTAAAAAGATTCATTTGCCCAATACTTGTTTATTCATTAGTTTTGATCAACTTGTTCCAGATTTCGACTTCTCTGCAAATAACCAGTACATTGCATCATCCTCCATGGATAAAACTGTGAGAGTGTGGGATATTTCCAAAGGCACTTGCATTAGAGTCATTTATGGTGTTTCTTCACAACTTTGCATACGCTTCCATCCAGTAAGCTTTAAACAATTTTGGACTGAATCACGACGTTGCGCAAACACTTTATTTCTCTTTTTTATTTAATTGTAAGTTCCTGGTCCACCAGGAAAACTTGGATTAGCCTCAGTTGTGTGGGTGATTGGTCTTTGGGGAGATGTTCTTCTGATTGAAGTTACAAAATCTAGTCCTGAGAATGTGTTCCGTTACTGTTTTCTCTTTTCTTTGTCTCTTATAAGTTCTAGCTTCTTATATTAAGCTTCCTGTATTATGCATTGAGAAATGCAGATGCTTTGTTCTAGTTATGTGAGCACCTGACATATCCATTTTATTTTCACTCATAACAGGTGAATAATAACTTCCTTTCAGTCGGAAATGCCAATAAGGAGATCATTGTAAGTTATGACTATATGTTCCTTAAAGTCTTCAAATGCACACAAATTTTAGTTTGTCATAATAACAAACACTACAATTTCATCACTAATAATATCATCTTTCCCCTTTCTTGACACTTGGAAAATAACTTTTTGCTCCTTCCATCTCTGGTCCCCGCCGACTATTTCCTGAAAGCTCCCAATACCTCAAATAATCACCATTGATCTCTGCACTGAGTAACTAAGAAAAGGATGCGAGGTCTCCTCTAAAATCATAATCCATAAAAAGGAGTGGAGACTGTGGACATCGTTGTTTTACTTATATGTATAACTCATGCAGAAGTTTTGATATGCTTGTAGGAGTTATCTACTACTCCTGACTTGTCATTTATTCCCATTTAACTGGACTCAGGTATTCAATTTTAGTACTGGCAGAACTATAAGTAAAACATCCTTTGGCAGTGAAGTAACCGCCATGGATCATGACCACACTGGTCAATTCATTTTTTGTGGTGATAGCCAGGTTTGTTCGTGTACTGACAATACTTACATAATTTTGTCTCGAAGCTTAAACTTGTTTTCTTGCATAGAACTTAACCTGATGAATCTCCAGGGGTGTATATACACTGTTAGTATGGAATCTCGCACAGGTTTTATATCTCGATCTCACCGTAACCGGAGTGGTGGGCGTAAATATCCTGTTACAACTGTGCAATACAGAACCTTTTCCTTACTGGCCCGAGGACCTGTATTGTTGGCTTTCAGCCCTGATGGAACATTATCGTTTTTTAGGTTGTATTTTTACTCATGCATTTATTTTTTATCTGAGTCATCTCCTTGAACTCTAATAGTATAAGTTGACGTGTTCAATGTTGAAGTGTTTCCTTGGAGCTGCAAGGTTATTTGACTCTTCGTTGTTCTTTGAAACTTGCATCACGTCTGCACAGCATCCGTGCATCATTCTGTCCACTGCTTTCCCTGGAGAAGGGAGAGTTTATTGGTATGTATGAAACATGCAGATATCATAATTCGTTTTTAAACTGTTATAGCTAAGGGGTGCGTCAATTTGAGTATTTTATTTGGCTTCCTTTTTCCATTACGAATCCCACAATTTGCCATGTTCAAGACATATTTGCACATTGTGCCTACTGAAAACTTAAACTTGTTCAAAATTAAAATAATAGTCCTCCCATCCCATAGATATTGTCTTCTTTGATTTCAATGGTCAAAATTAACGAAATCAGAGTCTTAGCTAACACGTAACTTTGATTTGAGTGAAAATGATCATGTTAAAGTTAAATAGATTGCAAATGATGGCATATGGCATGTTTTTAACCACATTAACATGCTCCAATGACTCAGAAGAGGCTCCCTACGACCCTACCTAAGCGAGGTAAGGGGGATCGTCTAGTACACATAATGTTTGTAGTATTAAATGACACACATAACTTTGATTTGAATGAAAATGATTATGTTGATACTTAATAGGTAAGTACATTATAAATCCTAACATTTGGATAGCCAAACCAAACTAAGTGTTACCCTACTAACTGAGTTTGACTATTTTTGCAGTATTCTTATTATATTGTTTGATTTGGTCCGATTTACTTAACTTGCAGTAATTATTGTATATGAATTGTGTCCTATAATTTTGACAGTACAGTTCGAGATTCTTAACATGACTTAATTTAGATCGGTTTGGTTTTTGTACATCTCTAGAGAAACAAAGGTTGTATTGCTGAATGTTGAGTGTTGTATTATTGTCATGAAGTTGCTGGAAGTGAAGATGCCAATGTCTACTTCTATGACTTAACTCGGCCGAACAACACATGTGTGAATAAGTTGCAGGTGAAGTTCAATGATTATATTGAAAAATTGTACTGTATATTAAATATACTAATGGTACTAAGTATGGAATTTTTTTGCTCTAGGGTCATGGTTACCCAGTTATAGGTATTGCTTGGAACCACGGTGAGAACCTATTGGCTTCTTCTGATTTTGGCGGCACTGTTATTGTATGGAAACGCGCCAGGACTAGTTGAATGATCGAGTGGACTTGTGCTATACTCAAGGAACGATCAATTTGGAGCGGAGAAAAGAGAACATGTCTCTCGACATCATAAGGGGGAAAAACGTCCCCTTGTCACTATTCCTAATCATAAGTAATGATCTACTAGCCATGTTATACATTTAATGAGATCCACTGGATTCTTAATTAACTAGGCTTGGATCTGATGCTAACAATGCCAACAGAGTACATTTGTACTCCAACTTCAGTTAATTGAGTATTTTTGTATTTTAATATGTATTTGTATTTTTAAATTGTTTATTAAATAACGTCAGAGTACTTCTGTACTCTAACATGTATTTGCAGAGTATATGTGAACTCCAACAATATCAAATTTCGTTAATTAAATAATGTGAGAGTACTTTTGTACTCTTAACATGTTTTGCTGAGTATATTTGCACTTCACCATGAAGAATATATATAATTGGGCTGAAGTACTTTTGTACACTGACATAAATTCTCAGAGTATATTTGCACTCCATGACTCCACCATAAATAATATACCTAGATTGGAGTATTTTTGTACTCTAACATAAATTTTCAGAGTATATTTGCACTCCACCAGGAAGAATATATAATAGAGTACAAAAGTACTCTGTTAATTAAAGTTGGAGTACATATGTACTCTGTTGGCAACTAATTTTGTTGGCACCATATGCATGCTCTATTATATTAGTAATTTATTTTAGCTTGTATACTATTATTTATTATAGGAATAAACAATACTATATCAAATTTCAAGACAAAAATATAATAAATCCTCCCTTCCCGAAAGGAAGAGCCCGAAATTCTTCCCTCACGATTTTTAGAGTCGACGGATTTTCCTATTACTAAAAATTTCATTGTTGCCGGTATTGGCATGCAGAACCTGGGGATTTCTGATTGGTGCTGAACTAACTATAGTGCAAAGTCATATCTCTTTGGTTAATAAGATACAAAAAGTTTACCGATCTCAGGGGTGCAGTCGTGCAGATTCACAATAGGTATATAGAAATTATTGTACGTCAAATAACATCAAAGGTTTTGGTTTCAGAAGATGGAATGTCTAATGTTTTTTCACCCGGAGAACTAATTGGATTGTTACGAGCGGAACAAATAGGGCGTGCTTTAGAAGAGGCGATCTGTTACCGAGCCGTCTTATTGGGAATAATAAGAGCATCATTCAATACTCAAAGTTTTATATCTGAGACGAGTTTTCGAGAAAATGCCTTAAAAATGTAAAACGACAAGTATTACTTCTTGAGTTATGATAGATTTAGAGTACTGTTAATGGGACATAATAACCAATCAGTTGAATATTTATTTCTAGTATGGAATGAGTCAATCATCCACTTTGGTATCTTATTGAACAAAAATGGTGATATTGTGAATAATGAATCATCCAAGATAATGAAAAAATTTGAACATCAGTTCATGGCTACTTTTTTTGTCACAAAAATTTAAACTTCAGTTGCTTGTTCTGTGCTAATAAAAATTTAATTTTTTTTTTGAGAGGAAGGAGGTTTATAGAAAAGGAATTGAGAGAGATGAGAAGAAGGAAGAGAAGCATACGTGAAAGAAGAGAGAAAAAAGACGTGAGATAAGAGGACTGATATGGAAAAGTAATATTATTGCCTTCTGAATTGATTCAAACAATAAAATTAAGTTAATATTTTTAACTTAAAAATCTATCAAGGATTTCTTATCAGATCTAATTTGATTCAGGCCTTAAAAGAATAGTTAACAAACAAACTTAATAAAAAAAGGTCTGAAACCAACTAGATTAAGTTCTCAAATTTTTTATCAAACACCCCATTACACTCTTTAGAAGCTTAATTTTCCCAACTAGATACTGGGGAAGAAATTAAATCTTATTGTTGATTATTGGAGATTCGACATGAACCAAAGGACCGGATCTTCAATTGAATGAAGAAGAATCAACTTACAGTTTTTTGGAGAGGATTTTCATAAAGAGAACCAACTACAAATTGATAATAATAAAAGGAAGAAATATGAGATTATAATTGATACTTAAGAACTAGATAAAACTGTAAAAGTGATCGATAATAATATGTGTAAGCTACATTTTAGTTCCTATAAATATATGGTATGCACAATAGTCTATTATATTGAAATAAAATGTGCATTTTAGTCCTTGTTCTGATGGAGACGTTAAACTTTGGCATGAAAACAGACTAAAGTGCACATTTCAATCAATACTCGGGATTACAAAATGCACATTTTCGAAAAATATCTATGTTGAAAAATTTATTTTAACCCACTTTCCTCCAAAATTAACGTCTCTATCAAAAGAGAAACTAAAGTGTATCTTTTCAACCAATATCAATGACTACATATTTCTCCAGACCATATATTTACTGGAATTAAAATGCAACTTGAACATATTATTATGGACCAAATTCAGCATTATCTCGCGAGAATTATAACCATAAAAGTTGAGACTAGCATGCCTATACAATGCATAAATTTTCAGCCAAATATTTTGAGATTTGTCTCAACAAAAGGCACATTGTAAGAAGAGGAAATCAAGTTAAATAACCAACCAACACACATACAAGCATATCAAGAAACTAAGTTGCCGGAAACCAATCGATTATTTCTCCCTCTTCCTCTTGTAATTCTTTCTGCCTTCTTGGACCATCACTCTCCTGATCATGATTACATTGTACACCTTCATTGTCAACACCATCATCGCTTCCATTGGGTCCCATTATATCAGTCCCTCTAGAAACATCATCCTCCTCTGCCGGGGGACTTCCATAATCTGCATCCTTAATTATCACAGTGGGGAATTTCAGGGCTTTCGGCGTAGAATCTTTGAAGAAAGAATTCACAACCATGAACCTGAAAACTTGCAGCAGTTGATGGTTCTCTCTTATAATGTCTGCACTTAGGAGCTTCTGTAATAAAGTTGGTTTCTTTTTGCTTGCCCCATCATGTCTAGTTGGCTTATTACTTCCTGCCATTTGCTTCTGGTTACAATGACCTCTCTGCTGGCTTTCTTTAGAGGGATCACGGTTTCCAGATTCAGATCTACTAGAGAAATGGTCATTTTGATGAAACCTCCCTCTTTTGTTAAACTTGTTCTGGAACCTTTCTTTTTTGTTAAAAGGTCTTTTGTTCCCCTTACCATGCACTCCTGTTTCCGCATCGCATAGATAGCTTGATGGTATGTCTGCAACTTCACAACCCAACTCAGCCTGTTTTGCTAAAATTTCTTTCAGTTGCTGCCGAGAATATAATCAATGAGATAACCAATTAGTAGCAATAAACCTCTTCCAAATAAGCTAACAGTTTATCGTACAAGAAAGTCACTAGAAATAACAGAGCCAGGTCAATCAAGAAACCCACAACATATACTATGTCAACAGGCACAAATAACAGGTTATGTAAAAGCTGGTCAACTTTCACTATTCATATGCCTTATTCAAACAGCAATCAACATTATACACAAGTTGAAACATGAGGATCCATGAGGCTTTGACATAACATGAGTGACGAAAGAGTTAATGGCAAATGCATAAGTGGTCATTTGTGACTCTTCTCTAATAAGTTTATCAAGGATGCCATATGTCAATGAATATAATCTTCCTAGTTTTAGGTAAATTTTTAGGTTTCTGTTGGCAATGAATATATTCTTCTTAGTTTTACACAAATTTTTTAGGTTTCTCTTGAACTTTACAAGGTGCAATGGAGAAATTAAATATGGAGACATCTGGCTCATTTAGGAGCTCGTATAGTCGTATTACTGATATAGGAATAAAGTGAAAAATTTACTCACTGAACATTAAAAAATAAGATCCATGTCCATTGATCAGTGCGTACCTAACATACTTGTACGTGGCAGACTTAACATCTCATTGGAGTCCCAATAGAGGAAGGGCATAATTACTTAGTTGTAAAAAATTACCAAGTTTTATTTATGCATGTTTAATTTGTAAGTGATCAATTACAACTACACATATCATCCTATACATCGCATCCTTTAAATGATGACATTTGATAATATCTTAGTTAAGAAAAAATACCTGGCGTCTCAACTTTGATGCTTCATCACGTGCCTCAGATGCTGCCGCTTTATCTGCCAACTTCTGTAGCCAAGAACCATTTACTTTCTCAAATTCTCAATAAGGATAGCCTCAAAATGTTGCTGGTAAACATACCTTTTGCAAGGTAGCTAGTGATGGGTAGTTTTTTCTGCGTTGTTCACGCCACAGTTTGATTTCTTGGTCCGTGTAAGTAAATACCAGAGGCCTTAATGCAAGACAAAAGGAGGACGACAGTGTAAGAAAGGGAGTATAAAAAATTAAATTTGGAACTTTCAGCAGAAAGAACAATTTACTCAGATATCTAGGGTTAAAAGAAAGCTGCCAGAGTATGATGCATAAGAAATCTTGTGAAGAACAGATTGAGAGAATGCCCATCATGTTGTAAATACATTTGTTGACCGGTGAAGATGAAGAAGCCCTCACCTCTTATACTCAATTAGATCACAAACATTCTCTCTGCAACACCAATTGTCTTCACCTTTAATTTCTCACCATGAGTCAATCATGAGTCAATCAATACTCCCTCCATTCTTTTAGTTGTCATATTATTCATTTTCACATTTATTACGAAAAAATAAGTAGTAAGAAACTACATTGGAAAAGTAGAATGGCAATTGATTGAAACTATATCATTGGTTGGTTGATAATTTAAATAGGAAAAAGTAGTCGAGAAGTAAATTGAAATGCAAAAGTACAATTATTATGCTAGAATGACAACTATTATGAAATAATGGTTAAACGACACTTAAAACAATGGAAGGAGTATCATATATATGGTAAATTTCTTTAATTTACTTTGCTTTTAGTCAAAAGGAGTCTTTATTTCATATTCAAAGAAAGTACATCGACAAAGGGGCATACCCCTGAAAACAGAAGCAAGCTGAACTTTAAGAATGGAGATAGGAAGTCCCCATTTAAGACTACAAGTCTAGTTAGTTTTTTCTTTACTAGTATATATTATAACGGCAGGAGGCTTGTTTGCTTTAATGTCTGTAGGAGTCCACACTGGGAGGCACTCATTTCTAACCCAGCCGAACGGATGGGATCCTGTAGAGGAGGTATACATTACAACACTAATTTGCCACCTCCCACGGGTAGTCGACCCTTATCTCCACAAGTTTCTTATCATCCCATAATTGTCAAGAAGCTGATAATTGCAATATTTTCTCTTGTTTAAGTTCAAAGGGCTCTTTTATGTATCTGATGGCATAAATAAATATACATTTATGCCCTTATATGGGTCTTCATCCCCCCAAAACTTACTGAAATCATGGTGGAGTGGTGAACACATTCCTAATATGAAGGAAACGAGTAAGGCTAGGCAAAGAAAAGAAGCATCCCGGACTGAAACACAACTGGAATAGGAGTAAACAGGACATTGGTTTTCCGCAAACATATGAACTCTAATCCAAGATCATATTCAACAGTCAAAAGGTTACCTTTTCTTCTCCCCTTGATTTTTTTTGCTTTGATTTGGAATATATTTTCCTGGCCGCTCATCTTGACGTCCTATTATTGATGGAAAATACAAGAAACATTTAGACAAAAAACATCACTAAATGATTGAGGAAAATGTGCTGTATGAATATACATATCAAAGCAAACTTTACAGAATAGAAATACCTCATCAAGAAATGTTACAATAATCAGACATCTATATTCTCTAATATTCAAATGCTTACACGCTACATACATAATTATTGTTAACTGCACAAAATGTAATTAAGAGCAGCTGCTACATGTGATAATTTGCAAATTGGATGAGCTCACCCACTGTGTGCTTCTTTATATTCTAGTAGGAGACGGCTGCTATACTGTTGCAAGTTGACAGAGCAGCTTGTTCCGCAGAAAAGAGGTGATTTACCACACAATATTGTTCAGTGAATTACACAGCAGAAACAACGGGAAGGTCTTTAAGAGAGGTAACAGTTAGCATTCATTTTGAAAAGACTAGTACAACATTAAATTTATGTTGATGCGTCATCTGCTGCCCAAACTGATTGTTTTATTTGTTTTAAACCACACAATGGTTGTGGCATAAACAAAAAAATTACACTGCAGTTTAAATCAGGAAGGAAATTAATACGTTCACCTGACGCTAATTTCATTTGATTAGAAAAAGGCAATCTTCAGCCAACTACTCAAAGAATCAAGACTTGACAAATATCTCAATCAACAAGAAAATGAGAAAAAAAAAAAAAGAAACTTTTGTCATCTTGTAATATTTGTAAATGTCGGCTCATTAGATCACGCATCAGCAGCTTGTGAACAGTACATTGCACATTACAAGACTAACATATGTTAAGAGATAAAGAGTCATATAATGAACCTTTTCCTCTTCTGTCCTTAGAAGGGCCAAATTTTCCTTTACCAGGTTGCTCATGATGAAAAGGGGAATTTTCAGATCTGCAACAAGATCTATGTGACTATAATATTTTTACAAAAAGTGTAATATATGTGTAATTAGACAATATACCTATCATGCAAGGTGTCATGCTTCTGATTGTAATTCTGGTTGGGAGTTTTTTTCCAGCTACCACTCTGATTGTTATTTGATAAATTTAGTAGATTTACCTGCACCATTCTTAAAAGACAGACAATCACAAAGGCAATATGCAAAAGACAAAAATGTTCATTACATATAATTGTATCCTAAGGATTACCACAAATAGTTCTATCTACTTATGTACAATAACTTTGGACTTTTGGAGATTGAGAAAGATCAGATAATGTGTCTATGCTTATTTATTTTCCTTATGGATATTTAATTCTTTCTTTGCAGTTATTTTTAGAAATTGAACTTTAAAGGCATATTTAACTTTGATTTGGCCATATATTATTCCCACTTTACGCTTTGTCATTCTTAGAGTCTTCCGTCACCGAAGTCCATAAGATTCAATAATTAGGTGACGCAGATAGCTTGGCAGAATATTAAAGGCACCTACATATCTCAATGGGAACAGCATCTGACTGCCATTCCTGCGAACGCCAGCAAAAAAACATATCTAACTATATTATTACTTGAGCAAAATATCTTTTGTGGGAATTTTGCAACGACAATTAGCATCACACCTAAACCAATGGAGGAGTCTTTACAGGAGGAGAATTTGTGTTTAAATCATCATGTAGCTCACTTAAACAATGTAAAAATAATTTACAGCCGTCATTAAACACAATCTAACTAGCTGATTCTACCCCACACAAATCGCATCAAAAGGAACTCCTGGCATGTGCATCAAAGAAGATGGCACATTCGCACCAATAAGTATTTCTAATTTTTCCGTCACCTTAAACTTGAGATAATTTCTGTGTTGCCTAAATATCCATTTCAGTAGTTAGAATATATATTAACTCAAAGACAACCTCAATGACGTAGCACTGCATTGTTTCTTAGCACAAGAGCATGCATGCCCGTATATTTACTAGTAAAATTGCAATTTCATCGTCAACTAATAAGAAATGTGAAGATAAATATTATACTACAGATAATACTTCTCTCATGAAGGTAGTAGTAGAAAATACCTAATGAAACTTCAGAAGAAACTCCTAGCAGGTGCATCTCAACACGAATAAATTACTCATCTCTAATTGTCCCGTTTACTTAATTTTGCGAACAATTTCAGTGTTGCCCAGTTGAAAAAAATATAAATTTTGGTATAGGGAATAGATATTAACTCAACCAAACATCAAACTCAATGAATATGCAATGGGTTGTCTTTTCGGCACAATAACATACATGTTAATACATTTTCAGGCTAGATCAATTACAATTTGATCGTCTACTAATAAATATAAGTAAAGATGAATATAATTATATTTAACACTTCCAACTCGGAGAAGTACTAGTAATAATTATTAGTCTTGAGTCTTTACATCATACATTATAATAGTCTCTTCATATATCACAGACAACAAATATCCCATTAAACAAGCACAATGGCCTTACAAGAATCATAATTTACCTGAGCTGGAGCTTGGTTAAAATTCTGATGATTCTGTTGAGCCTGAGGGGAACCGATTCCCATGTTCCCCTGTACCTGCATCCCCGTATGAGGCCGCTGACATGCGCCCATCAGACCCAACTGAGCACTAGCTAGAATGGCGAGATTCTGAGGACTAATACCCTGCGGTAAATTCGACAACCCCATAGCAAGAAAAGGGTTGGTATGCAAACCCATATTCTGCATTTGGTTAGGCAAATTCCACTGACCCAAGTTCAAATTTTGACCAAACATTTGGCTCGGGTTTACGCTATTTTGTTGCATAAACTGACCCAACTGCTGAGCAACATTGAAGCCAAGGCCACCATTACCATTATTCAAGAACTGATTTGGCATAAATTGATTGAGTTGGGGGTTGGGTACCCCACCTCCAATCTGCAAAGGGTTGGTCTGACCCATCACCTACTCAAGAAACACATTAGAACTAGATAAATAAAGCTTCTCTTAAGTCCATAACTAAACAAACATAAAAAAGACCCAAAAAGGCAGTGAATTCGACACCTTCCCATTCCAAAATATTGTCCAATCTTTTTGCCAATGTTCAAAAGTAACCAACATTTTAGCCTTAATAGACAAATAAGTATATTACTAAATTCAATACTGGACAATCTTTTTGGGATATGCATTTGTAGGGGGGGGGGGATACCTGTTGGGGTGTGAAAGAGGAAGTTCCATTTGGTTGTTGCAGCTGAGGAGTCTGATAAGCGTTTGGGTTGAAAAAAGGATGCATCTTCAACAACTCCAGGAGAGGGAGGGGAGAGGAGAGGTTCAGGAAGGGTTTTCGTTTTTTAGACTTGGGTCATTCAATATTAACCAAGCCAAGTATTTATCGACTCATGCCTCCTCAATCGGATTATACACCTAATTTGTTATTCGCACACCTAAATAATTATTATTGGGTGTCAAATTACAATTATCGCCCCCTATTTTCAACTGTAACAGTTGAGGAACTTCACATAGGGGCAAAATAGTAAATTCGCCCTTAAAAACACTGTTTTGGTGTGTGCATAGTGTTGCCCATTATACATACACCCAAATAGTGCTTTACTGTAGCGTTAAATGACTATTTTGCCCCTCTGTTTAACTTTCTTAACTATTACATTTCCAAATAGGGAGCAGAATAGTCATGTAATGCTACAGTAAAGCATTGTGAATATAATAGATCAGCTCCTTAATGGAGGTCATGGGTTCGAGATTTGGCGAGCTCTAAATATTTATGAATGTTTTTGCCCCATTGTAGTATAAATTCCTCTTACTGATAGTTGTTGTCTTGTTGATTGACTAAAAAAAAGTCATTTAATATTCAAATTCTCTATTACACATTTTCCCCTCAACTATTGATTTACTATTTGCCACCTCATATCTGATGTATTTATATCTTATCCATTTGACCTCTCAATTCTCAACTATCTATAGGATGTTAACCATGTTTGGGGTTCTAAATCGTGTCTTGGTGTCCGTGAAAAGTCAAAACATCAAGATAAAAAAACAGAGGGAGTATGTGATTGGCTAAAATTGTTCAATTTGCAATTCGAACCGGTTATAATTTGTTTTTTCATCTTGTAATTCGTTTAATAGAATATTAAGAGATATTTTATTGATGACTCTGAATACGATATAGATGATTTATATTTATAGACAAATACCTAACATAACTCCAATATAATTATGGGTCAATATGTACGTCACCCGGACTTTGAGGCTACTCGTCCATTACTCCAACACTCCCTTAAACTCATGGTAATTTAATTTTTACGAGTTTGCAATAAACATAACTATAATAATAATAGTAACAAAAATATAAAGGCTTTTTGACCGGTTGCCCCTTGAACTATCGTTGTATTTTTTATGTGGTCCTTATAGTGTCGGGTTTTTTTTAGTGTCGCGTGAACTATTGTTCTTTTATGAGATGCCACAACCATTTTTCCGAACTTTAATCATCAAAAAGCCTATTATAGCCCAACGATATTCTCCATAATAAGGGACACATTTCGAAATGTGTTACGTAATTAAAATAACCCTAACCTTCTTCTTCTTCTTCTTACCCATCCACTTTCATCGCCCCTTCTTCTACATCTTAAATACTCGGGTTAATGGCTGGAGGCATCACTTACCTTTTGTCAATATCACCAGCTGATCACTTACCTTTTAAAGGGTCGCAGTTGATCACTTACCTGTTGGGATTTTATACATGTTTTGCATATCAAATTATACAAAAACGTATAAACGATCGAATACAAAGTTCTAAATTCACATTTAACTACGAGTTTCGAGTATACCTCTTCGAGCGTGATCGAGTGCGTAGCGGAAGAGCAACGTCCGTTCCTCTCTCTAGTTAGTCCACACCAATGCGTGATTGATTCCTCCCTTGAAGCAACTAGAGCTTGAAGCGTATATGTCAAGAATGAACCAAGAGAAAAACGATTTCTTCTCTTGGTTTGTGTGTATATTTTCGGCCAAAAACTAGAGGAAGGAGGGAGTATTTTTCTTTTGCTGTTTTTTTCCTTGTCTTACAAAATGTACAAAAAGGATGAAAAACATTGTCCTCAAATGTGGTCTTAATATGGTGTTAATCACATTAACATCCATATGTAACCTCCCCCTTTTTCAAGCTCCCATTCAAGACTAGCATTAGTGCATTTGAATTCAAAAAGTCAAATGCATTCTTATGCATCATTTTTGGACGGTTAATGGGGTGGAAATTCCACTTTGGAATTTCCTCCCCTTTATTCTTTGACGTTTACACTTTTAACCCGGAAGTTTCAATCGTATTGAAAATCAAGCGCATTGTTTGTGTGTGACCTTCTAGGATCGAAATAACATTAGTCATATGTTAATAAAATATCGACAAGTATTTTACTATCATATAAATCATGAGCGGGTCCTAGTAAAACCATCAAGACCCCTAATGTATTTCGAATTCATTCCCAGCTCGTATATTATTGTCAAACAAATAATATACGTATGAACTTAACCTTAAATAAGTAATCACTTCGAACAATCAAATTGTTCAATGGGCACTAATTATGACGTGTCAAACATCTCATAATTCCAACACTCCCACTTGCCCTTGGACGATTACTTGTGAAGTGATTCTTTCGCATCGCGATTCTCACAGTCAAGCTATGGTAAGATATGTGTCACCATACTCTTGCACCTGTACTGTCTCGGATACATAGAATTAATGTGATACCCAGTACAGCTACTGGAGATGGCCATCTTAATCACCATTAATCTACCGAGATTTTATGAATCAATCGACATAACCGATTTGTGCGAATCCCCTCTGATGTACAACCAATGTACCAACATGTTCCAAGTATGCCCAACATATGCCTTTATAGCCTCCCTTCTACAGGAGACGATTTACATAGTCAAGACACGCAAGTCTCATGCTAACGCATTCCTGCCATACAGGTCTAAGAATCACCATTTAACATAAGTTCGATGAGAAACACTTAGGACACAGATATGTCATCTTCTAAGTTCTCATGGCGGTCGAATCCAGTATCATAGCTTGGACTAGTTCCAAGATATATACCCATGTACATGACTAGAGTACACTTACTCCCTTTCTTGTCTAAGAAACGTGACCAAGACAATCATGTGCATGCTGATCATTACAATGTTCGATTCCAATCAGTGAACATTTGATCAGAGATAAGTTATCCCCTTGCTTCTAGGCTTAGTAGAGGGTTTCTCATTTGGGATCCTCAACCCCAAAGACCTCTCTAGAAGCCATGGATAACAATGGAATCAAAATAAAGATATATGTATGAAAGACAGTAAAACTGAAAATAAACATACATATATTTGAATCAATTATTCAACATAATCTTATCAGGACTAAACTATGACAAAATACAGACAATACAGCTCCCACTAAACCTAACGCCATTCAAGCATATATCTAAGTCCTGCACCAGATACGTGCTTGTCATGTTTGCTCTGAGGCAAAGGTTTGGTCAATGGGTCGGCCAGGTTATCGTCTGTATGTATCTTGCATACACTCACATCGCCTCGTTCCGTGATGTCACGAATGATGTGATACTTTCTGAGCACATGCTTGGAGCGGTGATGTGATCTTGGTTCCTTGGCTTGAGCAATTGCACCAGTGTTATCACAGTATAACACTACTGGCTCGTCAATGCTAGGTACAACACCAAGCTCACTCACAAACTTCTTGATCCAGCATGCTTCCTTTGCAGCTTCAGATGCTGCAACATATTCTGCCTCTGTCGTAGAATCAGCCACAGTGCCTTGCTTGCTACTGCACCAAGACACTGCGCCACCATTGATGCAAAACACATAACCAGACTGAGATCTAGAATCATCTTTGTCGGTTTGAAAGCTCGCATCGGTGTAGCCTACAACCTGTAACTCTTTATCTCCCCCATAGACAAGACACATGTCTTTAGTATTTCTCAAATACTTAAGAACGGCCTTTACGGCCTTCCAGTGCTCTTGTCCTGGACACGATTGATAACGACTTGTTACACTCAAAGCGTAAGAAACGTCAGGTCGTGTACAAAGCATGGCATACATGATAGATCCTATGGCTGAGGCATAAGGGATCTTGTTCATCTTCTCTATTTCGATGCTGTCTGTGGGACTGTCAGCACGACTAATAGAAATGCCATGTCTCATAGGGAGATTACCTTTCTTGGAATTTTCCATATGGAATCTAAGTAATACCTTATCAATATAAGTGTTTTGACTCAGTCCAATGAGTCTCTTAGATCGTTCCCTATGGATCTTAATTCCAAGAATGTACTGAGCCTCTCCTAGATCTTTCATAGAGAAACATTTGCACAACCATGCCTTGACTGATTCAAGCATGGGTATGTCGTTTCCTATGAGAAGAATGTCGTCTACATATAGCACGACAAATGCAATGTTGCTCCCACTAACCTTCTTGTATACACAAGAATCTTCTTCACATCGAATGAATCCAAACTCTTTGATTGATTCATTGAAGCGAAGATTCCAACTCCTAGATGCTTGCTTCAGACCATAAATAGATCTTTGAAGTTTGCATACTTTCTTAGGCTCTTTCGAGCTTGTGAATCCAGAAGGTTGTGTCATGTACACATCCTCTTCTAGTTTCCCGTTAAGGAAAGCTGTCTTCACATCCATTTGCCAAATTTCATAATCGTAGTATGCGGCAATGGCTAAGATAATCCGAATGGATTTAAACTTAACGACTGGAGAAAAAGTTTCATCATAGTCGATACCATGAATCTGTTTGAAACCTTTAGCCACAAGTCGAGCCTTATAAACATGGACATTTCCATCTTTATCAAGCTTTCGTTTAAATACCCATTTGCATTCGATGGGTCTATCACCCCTCGGCAAATCAATCAATGTCCATACTTTATTATGGTACATTGATTCCATCTCGGATTGCATGGCTAGGAGCCATTCATCAGCATCAGGTTGTTTCATGGCTTCCTCATAAGTTGAGGGTTCCCCGCTTTCAATCAGGAAAAATTCCCCATACCATCTATCGGGTTCCTGACGGGACCTTTCGGATCTCCGAGGGATGTTTTGAGTATCAGCAGGCTCGTCTACGGTTTCCCGTGGATCGAGTTGAACCTCTTCTTCATAAGAAGGGTCCACCTCCTGAGGTGATTCAGCTAAGGTACTAGTACCTGCTACATCACCCTCTTGAACAATTTCAAGAGTCTCATTACTCTTATATCTCTTTGTAATGTATTCTTTCTCAAGGAAGGTTCCATTACGAGCCACGAAAATCTTATTTTCGGGTTTGAGATAAAAGTAATATCCCTTGGTTTCCTTAGGATAACCAATGAAGTAACACTTGTCGGATTTAGGTCCAAGCTTATCTTTGTTAACTTTCTTAACATAGGCCTCGGATCCCCAAATCCTCAAGTACCCTAGTTTGGGAAGAGTCCCAAACCACATCTCATGTGGGGTCTTAGGTGCTGATTTGGTTGGACATTTGTTTAGTGTGGAAGCGGCAGTTTCCAATGCATAACCCCAAAAACTAGTTGGGAGTTCTGATGTGCTCATCATTGATCGAACCATATCTAATAAGGTTCGATTTCTCCTTTCGGAGACACCATTGTGTTGTGGTGTACCAGCAGGTGTGAGTTGTGATACAATACCACATTCTCTTAGGTGTTGCAAGAAGTCATGGCTCAAGTATTCTCCTCCCCTGTCGGAGCGAAGAATCTTGATTGTCCTGCCGAGTTGGTTTTCTACTTCTTTCTGAAATTCTTTGAACTTTTCAAAGGCTTCACTCTTATGTTTCAACAGATATACGTAACCATATATGCTGAAGTCATCGGTGAAGGTAATGAAGTATGGAAAACCTCCTCTAGCGGGCGTGTTCATTGGGCCACATATATCAGTATGTATGATTCCCAATAAATCACTTGCCCTTTCACTCGTACCAGTGAAAGGTGACTTGGTCATCTTTCCTAAAAGACATGACTCGCATTTGTCATAAGATTCAAAACCAGATGACGTAAGAATTCCATTGTCATGGAGCTCTTTAATGCGTTTGTCACTTATATGACCGAGTCTGCAATGCCATAAGTATGTCGGGTTCAAGTCATTGGGCTTGTTCCTTTTCATACTGATGTTATAAGTTTCTACACTTGTTTCCAAGATATAGAGACCACTCTGCAGGGATGCAGTACAATAAACATTTCCATCTTTAGAGATAAAACAACCACTTTTATCAATAGTAACGGAAAAACCATCCAAATTTAATAAGGAAATTGATATAATGTTCCTACATAAAGTAGGAACATAGAATACATTATTCAAAACAATACAATATCCAGATGGTAAATTTAAAGACAGTGTTCCTACAGCAAGAGCTACAACTTTTGCACCATTGCCTACTCGTAGGTCCACTTCATCCCTTGTGAGCTTCCTTCTATTCTGCAGGTGCTGCATATTTCGACAAATATGAGTACCACATCCAGTGTCTAACACCCAAGAATTAGAATCAGAAGGTAAATCAGTTATAACATGAATACCTGTTGGCGGAGTAGTAGTGGTCAAACCACTCTTCTTGTCTGCCAGGTACTTCTTGCAGTTTCTCTTCCAATGGCCAATTATTCCGCAATAATGACACTTGTCTTCCCTTTTGGCATCCTTCTTGGATGCCTTTTGAGTAGGAGCTGTTGCACGGGGGGCAACCTTAGTCTTGCCTTTGGCACCTTTCTTCCTCTTGAACTGTTTCTTGTTCTGAATGGTCAGAACAGAGGAAGAAGTGCCTTTTGCCTTCTTAATGTTTTGTTCAGCATTGTTGATCATACCATGCAGTTCAGACAACGTCTTGTCATATTGGTGCATGTTAAAGTTCAACACAAAACCACTGAAGGAATCAGGCAGCGACCTAAGAATGATATCCACAGACATCTCCTTAGAGACGGGTGCCCCCAATGAGGCCAGTCTTTCGACCAGCCCTATCATCTTGATGACATGGGGACTTGCTGGCTGTCCATTGCCTAGCTTATAGTCAACAAGAGCACAAACAGTATCGTATCTCTCATTGCGTGCCTCCCGCTGGAACAAATTTTCCAGCTGGCGGTACATATCGTAAGCGTTGACCTCTTCGAATTGAATCTGAAGATTCGATTCCATGTTGGCCAACATTAAGCACTGGACATCTGTAGCATCATTCATGTGCTGTTCATAGACATAATACTCATTCTCATCGGTGGGAACGACCTCAGGAAGTTTGGTGGTGAGCACATAATCTGTTCTCTCAGACTTGAGAATAATTCTCAAGTTGCGAGCCCAGTCATGGAAATTAGCACCATTAAGTTTGCATTTCTCCAAAGCGGAGCGGAGAGACTTAGAGTTTTTATCGTTCGTAGACATGATAACTACAGCGGTAAAAGGCGAATAAATAACTCAGATAAGCATGTCATAGTGATAATTCAAAATATCAAAATATTTGAACTCATACAATGTGTTCATAATCCTACTAAAATACACAATGTATCCGAGAACTCAGATAATTAATAATCGAACGGCAGCACGCAACATTTCGACTACCAATCATGTGAGTAGGTGAATGATCACCATTTATGCCGGGCATAATTCTCGGTGTCACCAAAAATCTTACAAGATTGCATTGGTGACAACTTTTGCCAACAGGCCCAAATCTGATTATGGGAATCACTGTTCAAGTAACCTGAGCCTACTGACGAAAGTCAGAATGAACAATCGAAGCCCGATTCTGAATCGGAAATCATTCGATTATTCCATCGGGATCAAGTCATAGGACATGTCATGTCTGCCAATCTGGCAGGTCCATGCATACGTATGTCTTATTCCGACTTTAGGGTCAGGTATGGCAAATTACTTGACTTAAGGTAGGATTAGTTATAAATATATAATCATGATCATACATGCATATATACATTCACTCAAGCAAGAATATATATCATATGAGCATGAAAATTAAGAATTATAACGCAAATAAATGGGATTAGTGATATGATCTAAAAACCGAAAAGAAAACTAGACTTAATTCTAAACTAAGTCTTCAGTCCTCCTTCAGTTCCTTCGGTGGCTTCGTCTTCTATTGATTACAATCACACGTGGTGATAAATAATTGACACGCAGGTCAATGTAATAAATAATAAAATAAAAGTGACACAAGTCGTCATAAAATAGCACGCAGGCTATATTTCTTTTTGACACAAGTCGTCATATAAAAGACAGTACGCAGACTGTATTTCAAAAACCAGATCATATCACTTATCCCAACATTCATTCACAATGAAAATAAAACATCCAATATATCAAAATATATATAATACATGAATTAAGTCAATTAAAACATGTAAGGATGTCAAATAAGGTACACACAATTATAACACATATATGTAATAAATTGTACATCAAATGTAACAACCAAATCAATAACTCATAGGTTTTACATAATTAATTAAGGCCTTTAATTTTAATTAATAAGCATTTAATATTATTTATAACCAATATAAATAAAATTAACAACTAATCATATTAGTGCTATTAATTAAAATATTGTAACATTAAAATCTAATCAAATTATCATACAAGTTATAATAATTTAATTAATTTTCTTCTGACAATCAAAAGTCAAAATACTAGAATAGCCAAAATATTCACAATAATTAATAAAACAAAATCCAAAACAATTTTAGGACCATTTTAATTATGTGAACAGTCGTGAACAGTGTTTCGTGAACAGTGAAATCGGAATCACTGTTCATCCGAAAAACACTGTTCATCCGAATAGTGTTCCGAACTTTTCGGATGAACACATGGCTATTCAAAAATCATTTTCGAGCACTTAATAAATCCAAATAAATCCAGAAAAATTACAGTAGACTCGAAAATCATTCTAGTATTTGATTTATATTTTTTCAGAATTTTAGAAAAATATATACAGCCGTTAAAACACTGTTCAACCGAATGGTATATCAAATCCGTTCGGGTGAACATATGACTGTTCAAATGTCAATTTCGAGCACTTAAGAAATCCAAAAAATTCCAGAAAAATTTCAGTAAACTCGAAATTGACTCTAATATTTTATTTATATTTTTCCAGAATTTTATAAAAATATATACAGCCTTTAAACTGTTCAAACGAAGGGTATATCAAATCCGTTCGAATGAACATATGGCTGTTTCAAACATTTATTTCGAGCACTTAACAAATCGAAACAATTCCAGAAAAATTACAGTAAACTCGAAATTCAATGTACTGTTTGAATAATATTTTTCCAGAATTCTATAAAAATATATACAGCACTTAAAACTGTTCAAACGAAAGGTATATCAAATCCGTTCGGATGAACATATGGCTGTTTCAAACATTTATTTCGAGCACTTAACAAATCGAAACAATTCCAGAAAAATTACAGTGGTCTCGAAATTTTGTCTACTGTTCGAAACATATTTTTACAGAATTTTAGAAAAATATTTACAGGCCTTAACAATTACATAATTGCACAATACACATAATGCACAACAACCTTAATTGATGATATCAAAACATACACATATGATATTATAATTCATGAAATCAAATTTCAAGACATTTAAAGTGAATTAGAACATATGTACCGAGCTCATGATGCCACTGTTGGGATTTTATACATGTTTTGCATATCAAATTATACAAAAACGTATAAACGATCGAATACAAAGTTCTAAATTCACATTTAACTACGAGTTTCGAGTATACCTCTTCGAGCGTGATCGAGTGCGTAGCGGAAGAGCAACGTCCGTTCCTCTCTCTAGTTAGTCCACACCAATGCGTGATTGATTCCTCCCTTGAAGCAACTAGAGCTTGAAGCGTATATGTCAAGAATGAACCAAGAGAAAAACGATTTCTTCTCTTGGTTTGTGTGTATATTTTCGGCCAAAAACTAGAGGAAGGAGGGAGTATTTTTCTTTTGCTGTTTTTTTCCTTGTCTTACAAAATGTACAAAAAGGATGAAAAACATTGTCCTCAAATGTGGTCTTAATATGGTGTTAATCACATTAACATCCATATGTAACCTCCCCCTTTTTCAAGCTCCCATTCAAGACTAGCATTAGTGCATTTGAATTCAAAAAGTCAAATGCATTCTTATGCATCATTTTTGGACGGTTAATGGGGTGGAAATTCCACTTTGGAATTTCCTCCCCTTTATTCTTTGACGTTTACACTTTTAACCCGGAAGTTTCAATCGTATTGAAAATCAAGCGCATTGTTTGTGTGTGACCTTCTAGGATCGAAATAACATTAGTCATATGTTAATAAAATATCGACAAGTATTTTACTATCATATAAATCATGAGCGGGTCCTAGTAAAACCATCAAGACCCCTAATGTATTTCGAATTCATTCCCAGCTCGTATATTATTGTCAAACAAATAATATATGTATGAACTTAACCTTAAATAAGTAATCACTTCGAACAATCAAATTGTTCAATGGGCACTAATTATGACGTGTCAAACATCTCATAATTCCAACATTACCTTTCAAAATTTGTCTCAGTTGGCCTATCGGTCATTTTTCTAGTTGGTCGACGCCCGGTCAATGCACGTGATGACCATTATTAAGGGTTTTTTGTTTTTTTTTTTCATGTCGAAATTAAGTTTAAAAAATTGAAATTAGAAATAAACTCAAAACCAACCCTTAATTTCGACATGAAAAGGCAAAAAAACCCTTAATAATGATCATCACATGCGTTGATGCGCCGGAAAAATGGCCAATAGGCCAACTGAGACAAATTTTAAAAGGTGCGTGATCAACTAGGACCCTTTAAAAGGTAAGTGATCAACTGGTGATACTAGGGAAAAGTAAGTGATGTCCCCAGCCATTACCCCTAAATACTCTGCCTC
This sequence comes from Echium plantagineum, assembly GCA_003412495.2. Lineage (NCBI taxonomy): Eukaryota > Viridiplantae > Streptophyta > Magnoliopsida > Boraginales > Boraginaceae > Echium > Echium plantagineum. Next base: position 15,905,750 of record CM016567.1, on the reverse strand, counting down.
TCATGTTATAAAGTAGCAGATGAAATTTTCTTCTTACCGTAAATCAATACCCAAATAAATTATGCGATCAGGAACTTTCTACAACTCTTGAACTCTCTTTGAATAACACAAATTAAAGCAGGTGAAGAATTGGACATAAATTATGAATTATTTAGTTTTCTCAATATACAAACATGGGAGGAGTTATTCTTTTCTTCATATACGTAACTCTTATCTTGAACGATAGTTAATTAATCACAAAATGTAGAAATTCGAGTAAAACATAGTTAACCAACTAACTAAAGAAACAAGTTTGAAAGACATAAAGGATCAAACAATAGTACACTTGTAGTCATCCAATTCACTTTGTTGAACAAGCTGAGTGGGAGCTTTCGAACACCGAATGGAGAGACCATGAGCCTAAAAGGAATAATAGTTCAGGGGCACCCCAGAATATAACTAATACTACAAGGACCATATAGAAAATAAAATAATAAGTCAGGGCAACCGGCTAAAAGGCCAAACATAAACTGGCTGCTTAAATCATTACAACCCGTGTCAGAAAAAAAAGGTTCCTTGTATCAATCCAGATCCCAGATCGGTGTGGATATGAGTCGATAGACAACCCATAATTCTCAAATCTATAGTTATCAAGAACGGAATTCATTTTGAACCTGTCATATTATCTTCAAGACTTATTTGGGGGCAAACTAGATTTGGAACAAAATAAATGAATAAAATTCATATTCAATAACAAAAATTGTAGTAAAAGAAGAATAAAAATCATCGACATTTCATTGGTGGTTCCTACTTCCTAGAAATCTCACTGGTAGGGCAGCAAAAATTTATTTATTTTCTTCTCAAGATATTAGGTTGGATAATTGAGAATTGTTGGAACACTTGGAGGTATATGGCAATGAAGAGAACAATAATGGGAATCGAGGCGAGACTTAATGATACATTCCACCCATATGGATGCGTAAATGAAGTTGCATAGTTCACCAAGTTGGCTACAAGAATTCCAATTGTCACCAAGAGCTGAAACATATTGTTTACCACTCATCTCAAGTGGGTCCGTGCAATTTTTGTTAATAACATAGTGGATTCTACCCAGTGTGAGAACCCATTTTTAATGCACCGAATATGAAACCACCGATAAAAAAAAGAGGATGCTAGAAGGATTTGGGGCTTCCTTATTAGTATGGTGCAAGCCTTTGATGCAAAGAAACTAATAATTAATGCAATAAGGTACAAGCAAAATGTGAAAATTATAGCCATTTATCATAATATTTGTAGTAATTATTTTTTATGTAACATGTTGCTTCTCTATTGAACAAGAGGAAAAAAAAATTGATTAGGAAATTATTCATTCCAGATACACCACCTGAAATACCAATGTCATAGCCAAACATGACACCACCATAGGAAGCCAAGATCCAACATACCAAGAAATATAGAGTGATCTTTAAGGTGTTATTTCCATATGTCATTCTTTTTTGTTTTTTAAATGCACCTTTTTGTTATAATTTTTCTTTTAAATATTTTGATCTTACAAGATTGCATGCAGATTGAAATTAACGCCATCATGTTATATTGCATCGGTGTGCTTCCGAACCATTTTCATTGTATAGTATGACAGACTCCCCTGAAAAATATTGGCGCGCGTGTAAACGAATTGCTCTACCAAATGAGATATAGCCATTAGTTCTGATGATACAACAAGAGCTTTGCTGGTGATGTTCTCGTCCTTGCCAATCGTTTGAACCCTCTTTTTGGCTACAAAGCTTTTGATAATTACCATCTCTTATACAAAATTGACCGAGTGTGAATGGTCAATTTGGTCGCTAGTCTGTACAGCTGACTCAAAGATAGCTTATGTTGTAACAACGACATCAGTTTCTTGTAGGACATTATTAATTGTTTGACACTCTGCAACTTGTAGGACATCCTCTTTGGAAAGTCTGTTGGTTGTTTTGGTTTTGATATATTGACAATTGATCATCTGTTTGTACAACCTCAGTAGTCAGCCCTTTTGATATGGGCTTCTTGTTGGAATTATGAGGTGTTTGACACGTCATAATAAGTGTCTGTTGAACAATTTGATTGTTCGTAATAATTACTTATTTAAAGCTAAGTTCGTACGTATATTATGTTTGACAATAATATATATGCTGGAAACGAACTCGAAATGCATTAGGAGTCATGATAGTTTTACTAGGGCCCGCTCATGATTTATATGTTAATAAAATACTTGGTTGATATTTTATTAACATATGGCTAATGTTATTTCGGTCCTAGAGGTTCACACACAAACAATGCACTTGATTTTTAATATGATTGAAACTTCCGGATTAAAAGTGTAAACGTCAAAGATTGAAGGGGAGGAAATTCCAGCCGTCCAAATCGAGCATCAATAGTCAGTGTGACTTTTTGAATTTAAATCACATTCACTCTAGCATTGAATGGTGCTTATTAAGGTGGAAGGTTATGATTTGACTTAATGTAATTAAACCATAAAAAATGTATAACAACTTTTCATTATTCTATTGTATGAGACAATAGAAAACAAGCAACAAAAATACTCCCTCTTCCTTGCTCTCAATCTTGGCCGAAACTATATGTAACGACCCGCCCAGGTAGGCCCCCCTTTGGGTTAGGCTCGATATCAAATCAGTAACAGAGTCACCACATCGATGGATGACTCGATTAGACCTACGTAATAAAATAAAATGTATCCATCGGGGTACAACAGTCTATGACCCAACAATAAACATGGTCAAAATCCACAATACTGGGGTAAAACAGTAAAAACACATGAACGACCGAAACACAACCATGACTGAGGGAGATCCTAATGCCACCAACGCCACTCGTCGAAGCATCCACGCACACTACAAAGCAACTAACCTGCTAGAAGAATAAGTCCCCGAAGGGTCAGCTCGACAACTGGTAAATCCTTCTCACGAGTGGCTACCACCCCACATAGGTGATACGAAAACAACAAGTACATAACATAATGGTACGGTATAATAAATAACTTCATAAAACTAGGGCAAGGGTACCGACAATAGATGATATGCAACATCAAATGCGAAACTATATGCATGGATTCGGACTTTCGCACTGTACATCACTCTACCTAGTTCAACTTGCATGGAGTACACATCATCTCATCCTCATCACACATCACATTTCACACCCAACCATCTAACATGCGGACCCATAACCATGGAGGCCGATAACAAACCTAGGTTGCCGGATCAGGATAACACCCAAAACACACATATGACCCATAGGTCCTCCCTACGATCTCTACTCATCTCAATGCTCAACAAGTCACCAAATGAAATCAATAAATACTATCACTACCATGCAACACATATAAGAGGAAGTAACAACACGTGAGTAAGAACTCACCTCAAACACAACACGCAAAAAATATCCCGAGTCTCGATTTGGAATCGCTCACACAATGGGATATATATAATATACATATTCTAGGTCAAATACTACTCTAAATACACCCCGTCCTACTCGTAATAGTTACATCATTAATCACTACGCATATGAATAGCCTTTTAGGTTAACTTGGAAAAATGATGATTTTGCCCTTGGGCGAAAAATGACCTTTTTGCCCCTGGCCTCACATGGTCAACCCTGATATATTATGATTCATTTTAGTTGTACATCTTATACTCATTATTACATTATTATTATCTTAACGGTCCAGTTATCAACACTTAAATCACTAGCGAAATGGTCAACGGTCAAATCCTAGTCAAAGTCAACTATGGTCAAGCCTAGGTCAACTTCCATACATATCCCAATTCTATTCCCATATCAAGTCAAATCCAATCCTTATCTTATTCTAAGATTAAACCCCTACTTCTAGTAAAATTACACTTTTACCCCTCAATTATACGTAATTACAATTTTAACCCAAATTATATCACATAACTATTAATTTAACCCTTATAAATCATAATTACCTATCCTAAACTCTTATATAATTCATTCTAGCACATAAAGTTCACATCTTGTATTATATTTCTTATAATACCTTTTCACGTAAGCCTCTAACTTATCTATAATTACATTTCAAGTCTAATTCTTCTGTACTAACCCAATATTCATATCAATATCAACTCATTTCTCCTTATCAAGTCTAAATCAAGTTCTTAATCCATTTTACTCCTTCCTTGTGTCTAACCTTACTACTTTCGACATTTTGATCGTCTATACCTTTTATTTCGACCCGAAATCATTATAGTTCAAGCTTATCCATTTAATTTCAACTTAAGCACTCATATATCCTCCTCATCATCATCTTAAGGTCGTAATACTACTCTTCATACTATTTTAACACCCTTAAATCCTCTAATTATCGTATTTTAGCCCAATTTTCACATAAAATCACAACAAGTTCACCTACCCATCTAAGTCCTAAGCATCATTGATCAAGCAAACCCCTAAGCACTATTACTCATCAAAATCATAGGCTATAACACTGTACAAGGGTTGTTCTAATAGTTTGCAAGCTACTAATTCACCTATTTATCATGTATTTGTTACAAACATACTCAAAATCAACAACAATTCTTCTCTAGTCCTCAATTCAGCAATAGTCGATCAAAATGAGTTCAAAATAGGTTCCAAGATTCACTTTTACATCAAATTTTATATTCTAAACATGATAAACAATAGATATTAGATGATAATTACATGACTTATTACCTAAGTGACAATTAAAATTGCTAATTCATCACATATACATATATGCGCCCCATATGATATCAAATTTGTGAAAGAAAAGCCTAAGGATTACATTGTTGGAGTGAATTAAATAGATGGAAGAGATATAGATTAGTATTAAGGCTAGTTAGTTTATATATACATAGGTACGTCGTATTTAGATTAGTATTAATAGTGACGGTAATATATACTCCCTCTGTCCCTAAAAAGTGACGGTAATATATACTCCCTCTGTCCCTAAAAGATTGTCACATTTTAACTTTTGTTAGTTAAACATTACAAAATTTGATCATGAATTCTCACTAAATGATAAGAAATAAGATAGTCTTGTGGGACCTTGTTAGATTCGTCTCAATATATATTTTTGAAATATTAACTTTTTATAATTTTTTAACATGTACAATAATAGATATTTATGTTTTAAATCGTGTTTTGTTGACTACCAAAAATCAAAATGTGACAATCTTTTAGGGACGGAGGGAGTAGTATATTATACTAATATTTATTATGATGGTTTATCTATATACACAAGTATAATAGTATCACTCATTATATATATTGATAACGTACGATTTGATATAAAAAATATTACTCTAATTACTTAAGTCAAGTGGTCTAATAAGGAGTTACCATTACCAATCCACTAACAAGCCTACCATAATTTAATGAGTTCTTAACAAGTCATTAACTTTTTAAATAAAATTATTACCTTTTATCATCAATATTAGGGCGTGTTATTACAATCTACTCTCCTTAAAGAAATTCGTCCTCGAAATTTGACTACCATATCAATTGCTTCAAATTCCCCGTTCACATCGAACAATTATTACAAGTTGAAGTGACAAATGTCTAATTTACTATTTGAAATGATTGATTTCGTGAATAATGATAGCACATTTTTATTGTTTAATTGCCAACGTGACTGCCACCTCGCCACAACGTCTCATGTCGCCAAGTATTATTCCTATAATACCCTTCCGAAGCCGTCGTTAACATCGCCCACACGAAAACAAATCAAATAATGTTTTCTATTTCCCAAATTAAATTCATATATATTAAACGATTATTTACTTATATTCTCAAATTTAAATAACTTAGTAATTCATCTTCAAGGTTGAGCATTGCAAAAATCAGGTGTGTATATACAGCTCTACTATCAAGTATACAATTTTATATCTTTATTTATTCTTAGAAATATTTAATTTACATTTTTTAGCTTATTTTAAAAAATGGGCATTGCTTCAGTTTTAATTTTTAATTTTTTTTAATGTTATATACGTATGTATTGGATTTTTTTGTGTGCTTATTTTCCAACTTTTTGATTGTCTAGTAATGTACACGTTACGATTTTATTGTGTTCTTTATTTTTGGAAAAGTTGTTGTCTTTACAGTTTTAGCTAATTTTGATTAATTGGGCATTGATTTAATTTTTATTTTCTGTTTATTTAATACTAGTATATGTTAAATTGAGGCCAGGGATATGATCTTGTAAAAGTTCGATGTTCAATTAACCTGCATTGCTTGTTGAACTACCTGTGTGATTGTTTTGTTGTGAAATTTAGCTGAATTAGCCTTTGAGGTAACTTAAGACAGTAACCGGAAGCATCGTCTTTCTGTTAGTATGTGTATGTTGATAGGGAAACGGGTGGAGAGGCGGGGGATATAAGATTGAAATGGATGGTACACAATTACTCTGTAGTCAATTGAGATATAGAGAGTTGATATTTTATATTTTCCTATGTTCGTCTAAGGTTCATAGAAAAAGGTCAATTTCAAAGAAAATGTGAAGAAGAGGCGGGGGATGGGGTTGTTAGATGTGGCATGAGCCTGAGTAATCGATTATAGAGAAAGAGAGTGTGAAGGATTAAAACGTTTTGAACAACGTATCGTGGACTGAAACAAAAGTAACCAGGAAGTGCATATAAATAAATTGCATGAGAATGGAGCAATCTTTTTAGGTTTTATATATATAGGAAATGGGGATTTGTCTCTAGCAATTATTTAAGTCTTAGTGTAACTAAATTTTTGGTTAAGAAGTCAGAGTATAGATGAAGGTAAGACCATCTTAGTATCACAGAGATGAGTTTACCTTGTGTACTGTAGTGTTGGTTTAGCTTGTATTCTGTAGCGTTAATCTTTTTGCATTCAGAATGAACAAATAATTGTGTAGCGATAACGCGTCTTTAGGATCTTGGAGTTACACTCTTTATGGAAATAAGTATGCTCAAGAGAAATATTGGAATTAGCAGAAAATCAACTCTCAAATTAGTAGCTTACTAAAAAATGTTTGTCTATTTGGATCGCTCTGAGGGCTTAAACTTATATGGCATAGAGAAGTCATTAACTTGAAAGCTATTTCCAATGAGTGACTATATCTGACCAATAGAGCTGGTGTAATTGATCATTTTTACCATATATAATGCAAAAGGGGTGAAAAAGCCACGTGTCACACACACAGAATGTCCAGTGGCAAAGCATGCTGACACCTCTAGCGGAGGTCTCTGGTTCGAGCCCTCTTGCTAGCAAGGAAATTGATTAGAGAGATGATTTCTCTCACTAGTTTAACTCTAGTCGCCTCTTTCCTTGAGTTCACGAATTGTATTAATGTTTGATGATTGTAATAGATTATTCCTATTAATAAAATTAAAGGGTATGTCTGCCGTCATCACTTACTGAATGGGGGAAGGGACGTGGGAAATAGGTTGATAACACACAAAAATTTAATTTAAATTTTCTTTTTTCAAATCAGGACGTTAGGAGGGGTGAGAGGAGAATGTGGGTGAAGTAGAGTCTCGGATTACTATGATTTAATATTGTTATCTACCTACCCTTAGAAAAAGGGTTGGTCTGCGTAACCTTACTAGAGATCGAATTAACAAAGAAAAGAACAAGAAACTGTTTCTTACAGTTGAGTTGAAGGCAACATACTATATTTGATGTCTAAGGCCTAAAAAAAGCAAAAATGAGATATAAATCCTCCTTAATTATAAAAGAGAAGTTTACAATTATTTTTATATCTCATTTTTGGCTCATTTTAAGTAATGTATAAATTAAATTAATTTAACTACCTAAAATGTGTTTTTGGTTTAATTTAAAGCATTGATGAAATTTATTGTGTCAACAATTTTTTTGGTGATTAAATAATTCATGGTTCGTTGTTGCCATGTTTTCATAGGGGATGCCACTATGATGTTGTAATTAATCTGTAAACTTCAGCCTCGTGGATTCAACCTTGAATTATATGTTTTGTAATTGCAATTAAACTTTTAGCTAAGGCTTGAATTCATTTGAGATTGGTTAAGTTTTGTCTGTTTAAATGTCAGGGGTGTGTCGTCCAAAACTTCACTAATTTGAGAACAATTCATGTGTGCCTCTCTTGGAGTTATTCAGCGTTGCAGAACAAGTCTCATTCTCGGATGTCTCTAGCCAGATTGGCCCTGAGACTTTCTTTCTTCGGCTTATAAATCGAAATGAAGATTGAAAATTTCCGTAGATTTTGGGGCAAGCTCAACAAAACTCTGGGGAGACGATTTTCCTTCACCTTGGCATTCCTCATATTAGTTACAATTTTCCTGTGGTCATGGGAAGATAAGCCACTAGCCACGAGTTTGTCATCGCCAGAGGAGCAATTTGTGGGGCATACATCAGGTTCATTCTCTATCGATAAAATCTTATTGTTTGTATTCATTTTCAATGATTGTCTCTGGTGGTCAATTTCAGATTCGATTCAAGCTAACACAAATAGATAATTGTCTTGTGGTCAATTCCAGATTCTATTCAAGCTAAAACAAAGACATAATTGTCTCTGGCGATGACACTTGCTATAACTTTTTTCATCTTTTACTTCTCGAGTGTTTTATGTTTCAGATTTTTTTCTCCTTTAAAAAAAAAAAACCTATCAGCCAAGGTTTGGACCCTCGCCCTCTACCTTTTAGAGCTGATTTTCTAACTACTACACCAAACCGGCACCCCCAAGAGAACTTTTTGCCTGAAGTTAAACTTAACCAAATTTAGCTTTTAATTGGTTCGGTCAATTATTTACAACAGTAGTTTTCATGGAGTCTTGTTTGGGTCAACACAGTTGTTTGGGGTAGGTTTGTTATTAAGGTAGTTAGATGTGTTTGTTTGTTACTTCTGGTGACCTAACATATTATTGATTACCTACATTCATAAGTTTGAATAACTGTGAAGTATGAACTGCATTAACTAATGCCATCTCACGTATCAATAGTGGAATGAAGTTTCAGATTTAGATTTTTTGGTGTTAAACCGCTAAAACAATAGAGCATATCTTTATGTATTTTGTTAGTTATTAATTTTTCTAGCAAATAATTTGTATGTATACCAATTTAGATGGCTTATTAAATATCATGCCTTGGACATGAATTATTTTTTGTTGTATCTTTCTGCTGTACCTTGTAAATATCTGAAAAGTCTTCAGCCATTCAATCGATTTTCCCTCACTATTAGAGTTCAAAGTTTAGAATGTACATGGTTGTGGAAACGGTTGCAGCTTGCAAATGACCTGAACTCTCTGTTGGGAGTTTGAGGTTAGCTAGGGGTAATAGTTAATTAACTATTGATACTTTAGAGATTAAGAGTGATGGACATGTGATTTAATAGTGTTTAATTACATGACCATATAAGAATGTAAGGTTACATATTCTATTTTCATGATTGGATATCTTATGTTTCAAAGATTTTGATAGATGACTCTGCTGCTTCTCTATTGATGGAGCCTAGAGATCAACGGTCTGTACAGAATTCCGATATAGAAGAAGCAAACGATACAATAGAAGAACATGGTCTAGACGATGCTGATAATTTAATGGGGAAAGTGACTGCTCAACCTACCAATAGAGGAGAAGGTATCTTTTGTATGACTTTTCTTTTTCTGGCACTTAAAGATCATGTATCATCGTTTCTTTACCTATCTAACTGTTGGGCATTCACTACAATGCACTCTTCACTAAATCATTTTACAAGGCTTATGCATTTAGAACCTATCCCTCATGAATACTTGTGTGTGCATATTGCTTTTAGGCTTATTTTCTTTTGGCCCCCTGAAGTATTGAGACGCTTTCAATTTGCCCCCTGAATGATTTATCTTTTCAATTTACCCCCTGAACGATTTATCTTTTCAATTTACCCCCTGAAACGTCAAATTTGTATTAAATTTTGTTTTAAATGAAGGGTGAAATTGGAATAACACACTCATTAATTTGTTTGGGCACTTTTTAATAATAACAAAACAATAATTTCCAAATTAACCCCTCCTTCTTCCTCACACCCCACCCCCACCCCCCAACCCCTCCACGCACCCCCACCCCTCACGCACCGTACCCCTACCCCCACCTTCCCACCAGAGCCACCATACCAGCTCAACCACCGTCACCATCTTCAACCCGCTGAAGCTCGATTCCAAACACCCACCTCCCCCCACCCCCCCCCCCCCCACGCACCCCACCATACCCATGGGAACTTTCTTTTCTTTTTTTTACCACAAAAACGAGATTGCAAATTTAACAGGACAAAACATCAATGTACTAATCTTCTGCAAATGAAAGATACAAAATCTAAAAAATATGGTAAGAGAACATTTAATATCTGAAGAGAATGATGCAAAATTCTAAGCAAACTTTGTTCCCATGGCTTTCTGAGCAAACTTCCCAATCTCCTTGATGGCATTAGGGGCCTTTTTTTTAAATGTGCAACCATGTAAGCGTTTGTGGAGGTCAACAGTGTACTCTCTGGAGACCACCTCCTCCTTCCTTCCCTTAGTTTTATCCACCATTTTTACACCTCTTTTTCTCAAAAAATCTCAACCTTACCTTGCGAGGGTTTTGAGAGAGGCTATACCCATGGGAACTTAAATTTATGTGGCCAAATTTCCAGATCCTGAGGAGTTGGTTTCAGAATCAAATCGACAAAAGATGACTTCTTTCTGAGTACTTGTTTCTTGCAAGGTGGGTTGTTTTCGATTTCCCAGAACCTGTTTCTTGCAAATCCATTAGATGGGAGAGGACCATAGCTAGAAAACTGAAGAAAGCAGATTGGGATTCCTCCACGGATTGGTTTCGGTGGTTCGAAGAATTTGTAGGGGTGATGAGGGGGGTGTTGGGACCGCGGGGGGGGGGGGGGGGGTGGGTTACGGGGAAGGTAAAGGAGGGGGTGGGGGGTTGGGTAGGGGTGGGTGGGGTGGGGAAGAAGGAGGGGTTTTTTTTTAATTATTTATTAATGAGAAATATTTTTTTGAATTTTATTAGTGAACCCGCATCTTTAATTATTACAAATTTTGCCTCAAAATCTAATTATATGTGCATTTCCAATTTTGCCCTTACCTCAATTCACTTTTTTGGCGAAAAAAATACTTCAGGGGGCGGAACGAAAAAAATAGGGGGTAAATTGAAAAGATAAATCGTTCAGGGGGTAAATTGAAAAGATAAATCATTCAGGGGGCAAATTGAAAGCGTCTCAATACTTCAGGGGGCCAAAAGAAAATAAGCCTTGCTTTTATGATTGAGGATTTTATCTTACAACTAACAAATTGAAGATGTATTTCATATTAACATGTTAGTCTTACTTCTGCAGCTTGTAATTATGCTAGAGGCACTTGGATTACAGACAATAGACAGCCTTTATATTCTGGTTTGGGCTGTAAAAAATGGTTATCAGAGATGTGGGCATGTAGACTTACACAGCGTACTGATTTTTCTTATGAAGGATATCGCTGGCAACCAGAAAACTGTGATATGCCAGAGTTTCAAGGTTCTGAGTTTTTGGAGAAGTAAGCGGTTCTTCCATGCCCCCTTCAACATTATACATATCCTTCAGTAGATCTATATTGGATTCTTTTTATTATAAAAGTATGACTATTTAATTGAACTCGAGTATTCTCAAGCAACTTCATTGTTTAAAGGTTTTCATGTAATCTCTTCTAACAATATCGCTGGAATTATATTTATGTGGACCTTTACCTTTGTACATGTTTTGGTGTGCTTTCTCATGAACCGCTAATTCTATATTTTCCAGAATGCGGGGAAAAATCCTTGCTTTTGTTGGAGACTCGTTAGGCAGACAGCAATTTCAATCTCTGATGTGTATGATCACTGGAAGGCTGGATAGACCAGAAGTTGAAGACGTAGGCTACAAGTATGGCCTTGGGATACTCCCAGGGGCCGTTCGTCCTAACGGATGGGCTTACTTGTTCCCTATTACAAATACTACAATATTGTATTATTGGTCTGCAAGTTTGTGTGGTATAGAACCCATTAATGCAACGGATCCAGCGACTGAATATGCCATGCATTTGGACAGGCCGCCAGGTTTCTTGCGCACATTTATCAATCAATTTAATGTTGTGGTGCTCAATACGGGGCATCACTGGAATAGAGGGAAGGTAAATGCAAACAGATGGGTTATGTATGTAAATGCGAAGCCACTTCATGATAGGAAGCTTGCACAAATAGGGAATGCTAAGAATTTGACTGTGCATAGCATTGCAAGATGGCTTGATTCACAGATACCACTGCATCCAGATCTCCAAGTGTTTTTCCGCACTATATCTCCCAGACATTTCTTTCATGGAGAGTGGAATTCAGGAGGTAGGTGTGACAACACCGTACCACTGACCAGAGGCAGTGAAGTACGACAACATGAGTCCAGTGATCCCATCATTGCTGAAGCTGTTAAAGGTACAAAGGTAAACCTACTCGATATAACTGCACTCTCGGAGTTGCGAGATGAAGGCCACATATCCCACTACAGCATCAAAGCATCAGAAGGCATAAATGATTGCCTGCACTGGTGTCTTCCTGGCATTCCCGACACATGGAATGAAATCCTTTATGCACAGTTGTAGAGCTTAAAGAGCTTAATGCAACTTCGATGTTAGGTTAGCCCATACTACTCTTGCAGAGTTTCTTGCTTGGCTGATTGGCGATGTAGCGTTGATGGTAGTTATAACAGCTGCATTGCTGTTTGGTGTGAAAATAATGTATGGACAACTAATGATGCTGAAGATGCAGTGTTTTGGGTCTTGTGCAAGAAAGTTGAAGCTGTCATGTATGAAAGGGTAGTGTTATGAGTTGATCAATAATTGGAGTGTATATATCAATTTGAGAGCTCAAAAGACCATCCTTTTGTAGTTTTGGTTGCACATCAATTGCCTTGATGTATAAATTACTACCCCATCCCAAATTGTTTGTCCACTTTCTATTTTAGGATTCAAACTTTGAAAATTTTAGACAAAAATTGGTATTAGCCGATAAGAAATAATAGTCATATGAGATGTTCCTAGATTCATTTCGATGTAAATTCTTGAGATATTAACTTTTTATTATTTTTACTAGTACAAAGTTCAAAATATTTCTATTTTAAGTCGTGTCTCGTTGACTGTGAAAAGTCAAACACCTCTAACAATTTGGTATGGAGGGAGTTATATTTTTTCCCCTTCGGACAAAGAAATACCTTTGGTTTAGACGGATGTGTTCGACTATATATAGTCCTAAAAGACGAGGTGCATTAGGGTTTAGATTATATTTAGACAACATTCGAAGCTCACCTCATCGCTAATTTATAAAAAAAAGATTCAAAATTGACAAAGAATGAAACCAAAGAATATTTCTGGGGTGCATCTAGCAAAGAGGATTGAAACAAAGAAAGATTTGAAGCAAGAAACACGAGCAACGAGCAATGTTAGATGAAGTATAATTGCATGATGATGAAACACACCAAGAAGAAGTTGAGATGGGGAAGAAGCAGGAAGTCAATCCCCGAACCAAAATCCGTTCTCTCTGGTGAAGCCAACGACACATTTATCGTAGGCTTCACCAGTTAGATAGGATCATATATGGTGCGCTCTTGACTCCCTTAATCCCCATTCTGCTACCTATCGACTACATGTCCTCGTTTCGCTATTCAAGTTATGTGAACAAAAACTACCTACTTACACAAATGCGCACCCCTTAGGATTTGCCATTATTCGCTACCAGTGGTGATATCCGCCATTTCTTGATCTTTAATGGAATAAGGGAAAGAAGATGGAGAACATTACCACTAGGACAAATAACAGCATGCGAGAGAGAGAGAGAGAGAGAGAGAGAGAGAGAGAGCAGCGGGTGGTGTTGGATAATTAAGCTGATTCTGGACTTCCTTGCTTGACTGTTGCTGATACTGAAGCAGCTTCCGTTGGAGAGGTTTCCAAAGTAGCGCCATTGTCATTTTCATTGTTAATGTTCCCATTGATATGGATGGCACTGTTGAGAAGGGCTGCATTAATTTGTTCAGCTGTGCCGCTAATATGATGGGTGATGGCGTTGACGCTTGAGAGGTTTACTTTTGCTGTAGGGAGAGTGCTAGTTAGGACTTGAAGTCCCACGGTGAGTAAGCATCCCGGTTCTGCAAGAGGGGCTTTTCCAGAAGATTGTCCTTCACTGGAGTCAATGTTGCAGTTGTTATTGTTGGTTGGATGGTTCATTGGGGTAATGACGAATCCCAATGGAAGCAGAGGAATGCTCGAAGGGTCTTGACCGGTCATTGCTTCCTGGATAGCATCAACGTTAACCGTTGTGTACACAACGAGGCTGCCAGATTCATCAGTGCAACTCTCTTGTAGCATTAACTCTACCCGCTGTGACGAATTGTTAGCAACCTGCACAAATCGACATGCATTATTGGCACTTTTATAGTATTAAGAACTACTATTGTATTTCTGCAGTGATTGATTTGAACTCACGTTCATTCGAAGAATAGAGATGCAGTTTCCTGGATGAGAACCATTTGCAATGTGAGCCACCTCTTGTAACGCATTTCCATTTGACAGAACATCCAGCTGAGACATACGAATTCGTTCATTTTAATTCATAACGTTTTGAAATGTTTAGATAGTTACTGATCCAACCGAAAGGTAGATATAAAATATACTCGTATTAAGTACCTGAGCTCTCCTATGTTCATCCCTCAGAAGATCAAAGACCTGGTAGTGTGGATAAGGCAACCAAGTAGTTAAAACACCGGTTAGGATCAGTCCATTGATCTGTCCGGGTTCTGTCACCTTTCTTGTGGTAATTCTGATGGTGCTATCAGTTGGATCAGAGATTGAGGTCCAGGATTGCCCGTAGGCGGTAGTCATGTTCACGCAGAATGTCCTAACCATCCTTTGGGCCAAACACATCAGGTTCCTCCTCGCCTCAAGAGAAGGTATCACTGTCACATAACCGATCATCCATACTTTTTGTAAGGTAAACTGATCGAAAAAACTAAGCAATCATGAATGCCACACCATGACTAAGGAAAATTAGCTATTTTAGAGATAGTAAAATACATGAACATCTTCTTGCGCATATTCACAAATTACCTCCAAGGTCGGATACATTCCGGGCCATTAGACTAGCAAACCTTTCACATTGTCTCTGCAAAATAGCTAACCATCGTTGTGCTCCAAAAGCCATTCCACTACTCACAAATTGGTCGAGAATCTGATGAACAGGATTTTCCTCAATCTCGGCATGTTCCACCCATGTAATCTGGTTGGTTAAATTTTTGAAAAATCGGCAAAAGTTAGTAAAAGTTAAGGTGTACACTAATAAAAGGAGTGAGTAAAATAAGACAAATCAGATAAGATAGCATCACCCTAGAGTATCCATTTGGCATATCTTGAATGACACAGCCGGAGGGGCGTCTCTTGTAGTAAGGATATGAGAGCGGATAGCTGGTATGGAAATTATCGAGAGGGAAGTCAACAATGATCCAAGTTCCCTCTTCAACATTTTGCTGACAGTAACGAAGGAAATGTGTTTCTCTCGTGGGAACCAAAGGAGAGAGAACTTGGAGCTCTGCGTACATCTGAAAAAGAGTAGAACCGAAAAATGGTAATATGCAGGAATCGAAGTGATAAAAACCAAAGATAGAAAGAAAAAAGGCGGATATTTAAAATGACATGTCAACGGAACACACCACTCACCAGAAAAAGTGAACCACTGGCATTTCTTGAAGCTCCGGATGCTATGACTTGAAGAGTTTTTGCTCGGGAAATTATGGAAGGGAAGAGCTCCATCCACTTGTTCTAAAGTTATCAATGTGGAAAAGAACATTCAGTTACAAGACACATTAAGATGGTAAGTACAACTAAGCACCACTCTGTAATATAATTATCTGCAGAAAACGAATATATTAACACTAATAACATAACAGAAAACGAATCACTGACGTAGCTTGAATATTACTATATTAGAGATATTCTTATTGAAATCTATGCCTGGAGAAACATACCGCATCCAGAAATGCATCCACAAGGGTAATGCTATTCATTATAACAACAGTGCTGTGCCTTGTTGCTTCGGTCCTGATTGGTTGTTTCATATCTAATGGAGGACATGGAAACATTCTTGAATACTCTTCAAGATTGAGCATGTGCCTTCCAGATTGATCATCAACTCGCAACCAGAGAGGCTCGCCCATCTGGCACATCTTCACCAATTCATCCATGAACGATAAGGCCAGCTCCATAGCTAGCGATTTTTCCTCTTCCAGGATTAGACTTCCAGCAGGGAAGTTGTTGTGATTCTCAGGCATGAAAGCCAAAGGAGTCATTATTTCAGCACCACAGTTGGGGACAGGAGCCTGTTCCTCGAACCTACGAGGCATCAAACTCATTCCCATGTCCAGGGAAGTCGTTAGGAGAGAAGGCGGCGCTATAGCTTGTATCGGGCGACCACTATACTGTGAAACAAGGCTGCACATATACCCCAACTGTATATACCAGAATCATGAGATACAACTTCTATTACTCCATCCATTCATATTTCATTAAACAACATCGAATTGTTACTGTCTGTAAAACTACATTTTCTTACATAAAGATTGTATGATTCATGATCAAAACAATTCATTATACTACCTACGCTTCTCATATATTGCTACACATATATGCATATAAATTTCTTCATGAAGTCGAATCTTATATTTTTGGGCTCATCTGTTCAATAAAATTATATATCAAAACAATTCATTATACTACCTACACGGCTACACTTCTCATATATTGTTAAGTAGAATATAATTTTTTGCATTTTACTTTGGATCATTCGGAAGACAACCTCTTTGTTATCATAGCAGAAAATATGCTTTCACGTCACTCCTTACCTCGCTTGGTCGGAAGCCTCTTAAGTTTGATATGTTATACACACCAAAACAGTGACATTTTGGAATGAAACTACTATTTTGCCCCCATCCTATTTGGAGGTGTAGTGGCGCGGAAGTTAATTTGGGGACAAAATTATAATTTCATCCCAAATCGAACACTGTTATATATGGTGTGTGTACAGTCTTACCAAAGTTGGGCCATGCTAGTTGTAGTAATACTCCTTCAACGATTCATTATACTTACTACGCTCCTTATCTATTATTTATAGTTAAATAGTAGATAATTTTTACCGGACGTAGAATAACATGCATCTTTGTTATCTTAAGATAAGGTTGCGTAATATAGTACCTCTTCTTTAAGTCGGGCATTTTCGAGGCGAAGTTGCTGCTCATCAAAGCCCATTTCACCAAGCATGCCTGGACCTCCACAGTTGGGGCAAATGATGTTACGAAGAGCAGCTTGCAATCTATAATTTTCATTCTTAAAATTCTCATTTTCTGCTCTCAGCACACCATTATCTGCCCGATCTTGTTGTGCCTAATAATGTTATCACATTTCATGTATATCGTAAGTTAATTAATTATAGTAATTGATTGAAAACTCAATGAAAAATTTGTCACGTGTCATGTTGAAAATGCATTTTCATATATTTATCAATTTGTATATAAAAATTTATACGCCATCTTTAAAAATCGTGCACGGTGTAATATATATATAGTAGTAAACAAAAAGTAATCCTACTTGACATGACCACCCATAAAATTTGAATCCAGCAATAAGTTTAACCTAACCCAAAATATATATATAGTAAACTTAAAATTTAGTACTCCCTCCGTCCCTAAAAGATTGTCACATTTTGACTTTTGGTAGTCAACAAAACACAATTTAAAACGTAAATATCTTTTACTTTATATGCAAAAAAATTATAACAAGTTGATATTTTAAAAATATATATTGAGACGAATCTAACAAGGTCCTACAAGACTATATTATTTCTTATCGTTTAACGGGAATTCATGATCAAATTTTGTTATGTTTGACCAACAAAAGTCAAAATGTGACAATCTTTTAGCGACGGAGGGAGTATTATATAAAAATTTAATTTGACCACAAATTGACTTCGTCCTTCATGTTAATATGAAAATTAGAAAATAATTAAGTTAAACAATAGATGCACAATTAGCTTTAATTTATACACGTAAGTATAATTTAAATCAAATTTATATATAATATTAAAATTAAAGTACATATGGTTATGATGAATTATTATGATGAGGTAGCAAGTACTATATGGAGTACAGTATAACATATATAGTAGTAATTTTGTTTAAAAATTAAAATTACTCTTGGATAGGATACGGGAGGACACGTTAATATAAACATTTCATACTTTTTAAGCTTAAAATTAAAACGTCATCCCCAATTTACAAAAAAAAGAAAAAAAATTAAAACGTCAATAATTAAATTTTACCTTCATCTGGGTTCGCCGATTTTGGAACCAAAATTTAACCTGGCGTGGTTTAAGGCCAAGATCTTGGCTTAATTTCAGTCTTTGCTTGTCATCAGGGTGAGGATTTTCCTTGAATAGCCTGATTGCAAAACATAGAATAATGTCATTCATTATTAAAATAAATAATAGATAATTACGTGAAAAAATATTATGTTTTCCCACTAAAGTACAAGAAATTATAATCCAACTACATATTTTCATAAGTTTGATATAGAAATTATTACTCAATTAAAAATAATTGAAATAGTACATTGTTAATTTGTTATCAATACTTTTAATTATGTTTTATGTTTTGTAATTTCGTTTCATGTAAGAGTAGAAAGGCTATAGACAAGTATCTTCTGCATATATCATTTTAGTTCAAAAAACATACCTCCATGCCAATCCAACTATAATTGACATATTGAAATAATTTTTGACCAACAATTACTCTTCAATAATATTATTAAAATATTGAAAAATTAATATTATGAAAATTCTTTAAGAAATGAATTTTATATATGTTAAATTTTGGACCAATCTGCACTTTTGGGGACCATTCCAGCAGTTTACTCGAGATTTAGTATATGTAATACAAAGTAGGAATTAGTAATTGATAGTCAAAAGTTTAATATCAGTAAAGTCAAAACGTAAGTCAGTTATAACTGGAACATAAAAAGTCACTAATATTGAAAAAATACATTATTAGTGATATAAGTATAAAACATAGAATTAAGACAAAATATAATGTTGAAAAATGAGTAATTAATTATTTATCTTACGATTCCATTTCTTGGATCTGGCGAGCAGTGTGCCTATGATAACGCTTTTTCTTATTCGGAGGACCTTGTTGTTGTTGTTGCTGCTCATCAGCCTC
Source organism: Echium plantagineum (assembly GCA_003412495.2). NCBI lineage: Eukaryota > Viridiplantae > Streptophyta > Magnoliopsida > Boraginales > Boraginaceae > Echium > Echium plantagineum. Next base: position 15,886,508 of record CM016567.1, on the reverse strand, counting down.
TTGCTCATTTCCAGAAATACCCCCTTCGAAATGTTCACTTCCAGACCCAATTTCCATCTCTTCTTTGCTCTTTGTAACCCCATTTTCGTCCTTTAAAGTAGACCAAATTAAAAATCATGCTAATAATACATACACATTTTAACAATAAAAAAAAATAAGTAGATATTGGGGCACAAAGCCCCTTCTTCTATAGTTTTCGAGAAAGAGAATTAATATATCGGTTCTATCAAACCAACAAAAGGTATTGAAGAATTGAATAAAATGATGCGGAATCTAACAGTAAAAGGCGTAGAAAGGAAACGACCTTATGCGCGGGTGTTAGTGGTACGCGGATGATGCATAATTATTGTAGTAAATAAATTTAATTAAGAAAAGCAATAAAAGGGCTTACATGAATCATTGGGGGGAAGATGTTGAAAGGCAAGTTAGCCATGAAGTTGTAACTTAGGTTTTGATGAGTAGGTGAAGAGAATAGGGTTTCTTGTGGAACCCCATTTCCTCCCATTGATGAGAGCATTTGCCCTTCTCCAAACATCTTCTCTCAAATCACAATAATTTTAGATCTTCACTCTATCAACAACCTTGTTAAATGGGACAATTTTTAACATAAAACAATAAAACACTAGATTTAGGGCAAAAATAAAGCTCATTATACTTAATTAGTAAAGGATGAAATTAAAGCAACAAACATGGGAATATAAAGTATAATGGCAAATAATAATTAAGTAAAATTAATAATAATAATAATTAAGTAATAATATAACAAGAGAATTAGAAAAAGATCAAGAATGTAAAGCATCCATATTAGCTTAATAAATTATAATAGATTAATTAGCCATGATAATCAACATAATGGTCAAAATTCAAATCACAACTAGCTAACAACCACACACACATAAAGGGTATTTGTTTATTTTGTGGATTTTATTTGACCTTAGTCTTTGTTTAACTTGAAGGAATTTATTGCAAGAAATTAAACATGAAAAAGATATAGAGATATAACGAGAGAGAGAGAGATACCATTCATTAAATGAGATACAAGTAGTAGAAAATAATAAACATAGAATAACGAGTGATACTAAATATAAAAAGTACAAAATTTTATGTGCTTTTAATATACAAAGGAGTTATTAGTTTTGCTACCTTTTCTTCTCCTTATGCTTTTCTCCTTTTCACCACATTGAAAGATGTATTTGTAGTTTCATAGAGAAGACTTATGTATATCTACCAGTATTCGAATTCGATGTGTTCGATTTCTTTCTTTTGTGAAAAAAATAAAGAATATTTTCCAGGTCGAGTTTTTTAGCGGTGATAATGAGGGTGTGAGATAAAAAGGAGGCTAGCTTTAAATTCACAAAAAAGAAACGTATAAATTAGTGGGCTGTTACCATTCGCATGGAGGATCAAAGTAAATATGATAGAGGAAAAAATATTGGTTTATGAATGAGAATTATATACTCCTAATAAAGGCTTTTTAGCTCTCTTTTACAAAGTTTTAGTTTGTTCCATCTTTTGATTATATTCTTCAAGAGTTGTAACCCCCCCCCCCCCCCCCCCTCCCCCAACCCCATCCCACCCCACCCACCCACACCCACCTACACACAATTCTACATGGAAATTTTATGAGATTTTTGCCAAATTTATATATATGCAAAAAAGGAGAAAAGTAAAACCTATAATATTACTTATTTAGTGATAATTATTTCCTTTAATACTTATTTTTTAACAAATCCCCACACACGGAAAAATAAGCCCAACCCTTTTTGAATATGTGCAAGAAACTAAATTCTACCAAATTAGTTCAATTTTTATGTGTAAGTGACGATGATAAACAATAATGAGAAAAATACTAGAAGTAAGATTTATTATTATGTTTGGGTAAACCTTAAAAGGATTTAAAGAAATTTGTTGAGGTTGATAAATGCATGTTTTACAACTTCATTTTGAATATATTAAATAAATTATAAGCATTTAATTCGGTATTAAATATGTATAAAATAGATGTTGCATACCTTAAATGCGATATATGTCTCTCAATTAATAGGTCAATAAATCACCAAATCAAAGCTCCATTGGAATACTTCTACTCTTCAAAAATAGGTAATTTGAGAAGAATTGAAAGAGGAGAATTGGACTTTTGAAGTGATACTAAATGTGAGGACCTCCTCCAATGGTACATAGCAGCAATAAACATGGTGGGGTGAAGTATATTTATTTCATGCACCTACTCAAATTTAATGCTTCGTCAACCACCCTAACGAAAAAAGAAAAATAAGGGAAAATATAGATGGGAAAAAAGTGGTTTGATATTCAACTTTTGAGATAATTTGACATGTAATTTTTTGACAAAATTGCCGAAATAGTCCCCGATAGAGGGACCGAATTGTACTTTAGTCCCCAATAGTTATACTGTTGCATTTTAGTCCTCGAAAGTGGCCAAAAGGTTGCATTTTAGTCCCCAGGTCATGTTTTCCAATAAAGTTGGGGTCAAAACACGATTTTTAATAATTATGGTGTCAAAACACGATTTTTAACAATTCGGTCCCACTATCGGGGACTATTTCGGCAACCATTATATTATAGTTTGTCCATTAGCTAACCCATAATTGTAGACTTTATTGGAAAACAATCATAAAAAATTGTGTTAAAAATCGTGTTTTGACCCCATAATTGTTAAAAATTGTGTTTTGACCCTAACTTTATTGGAAAACATGACCTGGGGACTAAAGGGCAACCTTTTGGCCACTTTCGGGGACTAAAATGCAACCGTATAACTATTGGGGGCTAAAGTGCAATTCGATCTCACTACCAGGGACTATTTCGTCAATTTTCTCTAATTCTTTCAATTTAAAAGCTTGCATAGAGAAAATTATCGAAATGATTTCAGAAAATGAGTTAAGGTTTCCGTCATCGAAAGTTCAGAAGTCATATAAATTAATCCTTGAAATTGAACAAAAGTTACATATATGAAAAATGTGAAATTGTCACGTTAATGGTTCTAACTCACCACTGTTATGGGGTACACGAAGGAGACATGTATGTAAATCACGCGATGTGTCTCAACTGATAAAAGACTAAAGTTTTCCTCTTAACCACGTTCAACACGAGGTTCGCTCCTTATGAGAGTCACACTGAAATTACATAAAAAGGTGAGACTGTTGATGCTTATTAGCACCGGTGACGGACCATTATGTGTTCATGCTTGTTCAGTCCATTATGTGTTCATGCTTGTTCAGTCGAACATGCACTTTTTTTGAAAAATTAAAATTTATATATGTTATAAAAAAAGACTAATGTAAAAATTAGCATTTAAATTTATGTTTGAATATATTTAAGTGTTTCGAATACCTACTTCAAAATTATACAAATTTCAAACATGCATTTTAAAACACTAGATCCGCTACAGATTAGTAATCTAGTTCTTTACTAGTTAAGTTATATCCATGGGAAACTTGTAATTACAAAGATCGTATGCACTACGTTCATATAATACAATATATGCAACATTTAGAATCAATTCTAGTTAATGCAAACTCACCTTCATAATCATAATTAAGTAAAAAAGTTTTGTTTAATTTTTTTTTTTGGGAATTAACGATGAAAATAAGAGTATGATAGTATTAATATTACAAATAATGAATATAAAAATTACTAATCAATACAAAGTTAGAATGAAATAGGAGACAATTGTCTTCAACGAAACTTACACATAAAACCTTCTATATATATGAAAATTGATTCAGATGTCACCAGATTATAAATCGAAGAAAACTAGACCTCGTGGTTACCTTGACACGTTCCATGGTAATAAGGTCATGAGTTTAATGCGAGGGTTTGACTCTAGGACATATATTTTACTACTCCCAAAAAGGCACAAAGGTCACCAAAGACTAAGGTCAATTGTTAGGGACCACCTCTTGCATGCATAGATTGCTACGCACCATTAGATCTGCAGGTCTCATTTTAGGGAATACTCGTTCTTGCCCTAATTTTTACGCGTTTACTTTTCAATGTATGTACTACATCATCAACATGTCAAGTTATCAACTATGGCCATTGGTCAATATAACATTATTGGTAGTACTAGTCTACTAGACAACTAGATACTGCCTCCCATTATTAACCCAATACAAGAATGAGAAATTTGGTAGAATAATGGATGTGAGATAATTGTGGATTTGGTTTAAGATATAGTGGTATCAGGGGCGGATCAAATTGTTTACGTTTTAATGGAAATTTAATAGTACGGAGTGAGCAAAATTTCAAAGTGCACCCTAATACTATCCTAAGCCTCAAATTGCATCATATACTACAATTTGTCTCACTTTGCACCCTAAAACGCCAATTTTAAATTGAAAAAAGGGCAAATTTGGAATATCATATTTACTGAAATTTTTGGGGCACTTTTTCAATATAACTAAACATGTGTACTTATCTTAATAATAACAAAATCATTAATTGAAAATTAAATAAACTAACACCCTTCTGCTTCCTTCACCACTAGAGAACGCGCTATTGCCTTCGGGGGTGAAATCCGAAGCCAAAAGGAAGCCGTCGGAATTGCTTCGGATTGGAGTCAGGAGGCAGGTCAACTTAAAAATGTTGATTGCCTCTGAGATTGGATACGAAATTACTTCAAATTGACTTCGGATTTATTTATGCTTCAGATTGGCTTCGGACTTCAAAAATTTGCATTCTGAATCCAATCCCATGCCATTTTTCCTGAATAAAAACTTCATAATTTTGTAATTACTTATTATTAGTCTTCAATAAATACACTATAATCATTAAATAATTGATCAATAAAATTACTTAGTCGAAATTTTTTTTAAGATACATAAATATTTATAAAAACAATAATTAAATAGTATTAAATCTTGAATAAAACATAATCATTCATAATAATAATTAGGAAACCATACATAATCCGATTTTCGATCACTACATGAAAACGTGATCGAAAATATATTATAGTTTAATCTAACTACTATTACGCGATAAATAAGAAATCTAATTAGATGATGAACTATTATCGTAGGGTTTTATTATCGAATTCCTTCCATATATCTTGACATTGAAGAACGTGATATGATTTACTCTACGAACGAAGTCAAGCTCGAGCGTAACAACATCGGCGCACTCCAAGTTGTGGGCACTTGCGAAATCCGCCCACCCTTCGCATAATTTGATTAGTTTGCCATCTCTCCCATTGTATTTTTTTATTTTCATACGGTACCATCGATCGTCTCCTTTGCGCTTTAATTGACAATGCCCTACTAATTCATAGTTACACCGGCGACGAAATACCTTTGGAATTGGCTATTATGATCACAAAAACCATTAGATTATTAGAAATTTAATGCTTAATTTGTATAGATTACGAAATAAGTTTAACAATAACTTACCAAGTTTTCTTCCATGCCGGACATGATGATCTTGTAGAATTCACGACAACCAATCGTATCGGCGTTGAAGATCGGCATTATGAATACACTTGAATAGATTGTAGATTAGAATTATGATTTTGTTGTGAGGAATTGCTCTTCAACTTCATACCCTATTTATAGAGTGTAAAAAACTACACAAACGTTAAAAATCAATGTTCGACCGATCGGACCGAACCGTGCTAAATAATTCGGTCACACCTGTCAACATATTAGATCCAATATATTTTATACTTGGATATCTGATACTTCATAGTCCATTAGTTAGGCCATTAGTTGATCCAACATACTAGTCCATGTCCATTATTTCTAAACCTAAGTCATATGCACATATGATATATTCATACTCATACACAGTAACACATATACGCTCATTCTCTGGCTTTAACCCTAAATCGTGATAGTCTTCTCCTTCGACCCTCAAATAATCGATTCTCTTCTCCTTCGACCCTAAATCGCGACAGTCGATTCTCTTCTCCCTCTGTAGTTGTTTGATCTGCCGATTCTCCCTCTATACTTCACAAATGTCGGGTTGTAATAGCTAATATTACAACAGGAGAATTAAAACAACTGGTGACAGGAATTTCGTATGTTATTAATTTGAATATTAGAATTAAAAGAACAGGAGACAGGATTTTGGATCGAACGTATTGCGCACGGTGCGCAATACGCGGACCGGATCGAGTCGAACATGTGCTCACAAAAAAACATGCAAACTCAAACATTAAAAATAGATGTCCGCATTTGTCGGACCGAGTAGAACGTACGTTCGACGCATGTGCGGACCGAACTCAAACATGTCTACGTTCGGTATAGTTCGGCCCTTTTACAGCTCTAGTCCTGACAAGGCTCGCCCAATAAGTATAAGAGAAAATTGTATGAATAGCACCTTTTCAGACTTTTTATCAACTTATAGCACTACTTTTCATTTTTAACACTAAATAGCACTAGGGGGGGCAAAATGACTAAATTGCCCCCCGATATTTTGATACACTTTTTTCTGCTTTTTTTTTCGATTTTTATTTATTTTTTCAAGATTTTTAAAAAAAATTTCTTCGATTTTTTATTTTTTTCTTCTCTTTTTCCTAGTAAAAGAGGTTCGATTTTGGTCGTTATTTTAGCTAAAAGTTTCAATTTTCGTAAAAAAAAGGTTCGGTTTTCGTAGTTGTTTTAGCTAAAAATCGGCGAAAAAACGAGAAAAAAAAACTACGAAAATCGAACATTTTTGTGAAACAACTACCAATCTAACACTTTTTGTCAAACAACTACCAAACTTTTTGGTAACCAACTACCAAACTTTTAAGTAAAAACTTTTTTTGTAAAAAAAATTCAAAAAAAAGAATCGAAAAAAAAATGTAAAAAAAATCAAAAACAAAATCAATTTAAAACAAAAAGTGTATCAAAATATTGGCATTGTTGTTAGAATCTGAATAAAGCTTTCGTTTTTATGCTCATTTGATGTTAGCATTGTTGATATATTAGTTTCGTTAGTTTTATTTTAAGAATTGAGAAAATTGATGAAATGGTCCCCAAAAGTAGGTTCGGATTGTCTTTTGGTCATCGAACGTACAAAAGTTGCAAGTCAGTCCACGATATTAGCCAACGGTTGCAGATTGGTCTAAAAGGCGTTACTTTTTAACGGCCCAATGACGATTATAGTTCACTGCTAAACTAATTCTATTATTACATTTCTAACTTATTAACAACGCGTGTAACTCACGAGTCGCGTGGGCCGTTAACATTTAATAACGCCATTAAATTTTGGATCAATATGCAACTGTTGGCCAATGTTGTGGATTAATTTACAACTTTTGTATTTTCGGGGACCAAAAGATAACCTGAACCAATTTTTAAGGACCATTTCAGCAATTTGCTCTTTAAGAATTGTATAGGTGTAATAAAATAGTTAAGGTGGTAAATCTTGTCACCATTCACCTGATGTTTTATATGAATGGTGACAAAATGGTTGAGGTGGTAAATATTGTGAGTACTTTATAAATAAAACTAGTTGAGAACTGTCCCGTTTACGGGGCCTAAAATTCAATCTTTGTGATTTTGTAAGTAATTTTTACCTCAAAACAAACACAAATTTCAATATTTTGATAGTCAAAACGGACACGATCGGAGAGATATTCAAATAGCCTAATAGAAAAGGCTCTCGCTAGTGGCCAGAAGGTCATGGGTTCGAATCTCACCTCATCGCTAATTTACAAAAAAAAGAAAAAGAAAAAAGGACACAATCGGATAATAATTACACAAAAACATATCAAAGATCCATATGAAAGTAGATATATTAAGAGGGTGCTCGAGCTCATATAAGCTTTTAGTAATCCTTGCTCACTAAAATCTGCAACAATAACAAATTAAAACAAAACCAAACACATAAATAATGTCTAAAGAAAGAATCTCTTAACAAAAAGATAAGTAGATAATCATCAATAATTAGCCTATACACCAAAGTCAAACAAAATCTTCCATAACAAGAATTAACTCGTAAAAAGTTGACGAGAAACAAGGACATTAGAAGCAAACAAACAACTAAAACTAAGAATACAAAAGCTCATACCAACAATTCATGGACATATATACGAATAAATGCGCAATTAAAAGTGAAGTAAAAAGACAAAATTAAAGCAGCAAGCTATTAATAACAAAAAGCTAAATAAAATAAAATAAAACCTGATTGTAAAGCGAATAGAATTATCCAAAAAAATAAGAGTGAGTGAGTAAGGGCCTGTTTGTTAAACTGATTCAGCACTTAAACTTAATTAATTAAGTACTTATTTCATTAAGTCTGTTTGTTAACAAAAAAATTTAAGTACTGAATAAAATCAGACCTGAATGAAATCCTTAACAAAAAATTAAGTCAAAATTTGCTACTTAATTTTGTCCTCTTAATCAAATCAGAAGTTATCAATTGCAACTTTACATATTTCTCCTTCCTTAATTCTTTCAAATTCATACATTCTTATTCAAATCAAATTAAATTATTATCAGTGTCATTATTATTATTATTATTATTATTAGTATTATTACTATCATTATAATTTCTATTATTGATAGCAAAATAAAAAAAAATTCTATTATTGATATTGCTACTCTTATTATTGTTATTATTATGATTATTATTGCTATTATTAATTATTATTATCATTATTATTTCTATTATTATTATTATTATTATTATTAATATTTTTATCATCATTATTTTTCATAAGTATTAATATTTTATTATTCTTATTATTACTATTATTATTAATATTTCTATTATTGTTGTTATTATTATTATTATTATTATTATTATTGTTATTTTTATTTTTATTATTATTATTATATTATTATTAGTATTATCACATATTATTATTATTATCATTATCGATAATATTGTTACTATTATTATTATCTTTATTATTCTTATATTATTCTTATTTTGGTTCTTATTACTATTATTATTATGGTTATTATTATTATTATTATTACTTTTGTTAATATTATCATCAATAATAATATTAATATTATCATTATTCTTATATTATTAATATTTTATTTTTAATATTATTATTTATTAATCATATTTAATATATTCATAATTTAATTAATAATATATTTAATTTATTTATTTTGTGTAATAGTATTTGACTATTTGTTATACATATTATCTATATATGAATGAATTAAAGTATGGGTAAAGTTGTCATTACATTACGCTTTCAGTCTTTTTCTTTGAAATGTTATCAAACATCTAAATACTTCCAGAATTCAGATTCAGTTATAATTCAGATTCAGACATTCAGATTCAGACATTCAGTTTTCAGACTTCAGACTTCAGATTCAGACATTCAGTTTTAACAAACAGGCCCTAAGTGAATGAATTGAAATGGATTGAGTATATATATAGTAGAGGGAGGGAAGTGATCAATGGTCAAAATTGATCCAAGTAATCCAATGGTTCAAAATATGATGGTGAAATCAACTGTTCAACGGCCAAGATTGGCCTAACTAATCCAATGGTTCAAAATCAATGGTCAATATGAAGTGGGGCATAGTTAATTATGAAGTGGGGTCTAAGTCATTTAATAAGTGGTCCCATATTCAGAAGATCAATGGCTGAAATGGGTCCAACTAATCCAATGGCTGAAAACACGATAATAAAGTCAAATGATCAATGGCGAAGATTGACCTAATTAATCCAACGGCTCAAATGCAATGATCAATTATGAAGTGGGGTCTAAGTCATTTAATAACCGGTCCCACGTTCAAAAGATCAATGGCCGAAATTGGTCCAACTAATCCAATGGCTGAAACACGATGGTACAGTCAAATGATCAACGGCCAAGATTGACCTAATTAATCCAATTGCTCAAATGCAATGATCAATTATGAAGTGGGCATACGTCAATTATGAAGTGGGGTCTAAATGATTAAATAAGTAGTCCCACATTTAAATGATCAATGGCCAAAATTGGTTCAACTAATCTAATGGCCCAAAATATAATAGTGAATTCAAAATGATCAATGGCTAAGATTGATCTAACTAATCCAATGACTCAAACGCAATGGTCAATTATGAAATGGGGCATACATTAATTATGAAGTGGGGTCTAAGTCATTTAATAATAACGGGTCCCACGGACGACATACAAAAAATTTATGAAAGATTTCTCATCAATTTTTATATATTGAGGTAGATTTCATTTTTATGCTGATTTGATGTCGTCCTTTCGGTTGTTTGTATTTCTCGACTAGGATAAGAGTGGTGTGTTATTTAGTTTTGGGTTTTATCTGTTGTTTGATTAGATGAGTTACAACAATTTTGTTTCGTGTTTTATGTGGTTGTATTTAGGCGTGTGAATGAGCTGAATCGAGCCAAATATATGAAGGTTCGATTCAGCTAGGTCCTTTTGAAATTCAAGGCTCGGCTGATTCGGCTGAATACCGAAAATGAAGGCTCGACTCTACGCTTGATTTCTCGAATCGAACCATGAGCCGATATTTTTCGAGCCGAATATCCCGAGCCAACGAGCTTTCAGGTACCTAATTAAACCCAAAATCCAAACTTGAGTACCTAATTGAACCAAAAAATTAATTAAATACATAACTGATTGGATATGCATCAACATCAAATCTTCAATTGAAAATAAGCATCATATCTTCAACTGGAAACAAGCAAGAGGATGAGGACATGAGCGGGGGTCAGAGTTTGAGGTTCTTGTTTTCACCCTTTCACGGCATGGAATTACACCCATAATTAATGAAATATGATTGGTGCTGCCTCCAAAAATTTATAGCATAAATATATAAGGGAAGTTCGAGCCGAGCTATTCGGTTCAATTTGCCAAATACTGAAAATGAAGGCTTGATTCTACATTTGATTTCTCGAATCGAGCCATGAGTCGAGCTTTTCGAACATTCGGATTCATTTACAGGCCTAGTTGTGTTTAGATTTTTAAATATATTAATTACAATATAGATGAAGTTTTCATTGTTATTGCTCATTTGATTTGGCTGTTTATAAGTTACTCAGGCTTGTATTTTACCCTTGAATATAGTATAGATAAATTATAGTATAGTTTTTTATTCTGTTGTACTTAGCTTTTGTGAATGGTATGTTACCATCGTTATAGTTTTACGTTGTGTATTTGTAATTCAACTGATCGTGTATGATGAGGCCCAGTATTTATAAGAACCCATATTGTACTAAGTCTAGTACAAAAGGATTCCTTCCAGCTGGCCTGTACGAACCGGCCCATCCCAGGGCCCAGACTCCCTCACATGGTACTAATCACCGTTAAGATCAAGACAAGTGTCATGATCCTAGGCGCTGAAGGTACTATCTTTCTCTCTCCAGTACTCTATAAATAGTACTGTACCATCACCAAAAAGAGGTAATCTTAATTCTAATACTAAATACTCTAGTAGCTTTATCGTTGACTCTTCTCTGAGAACCTTACTGACTTAAGCATCGGAGTGTTTGTGGTCGACCCCGACCACACTTTCAGGTCGTTGAATAAGGTAAACAAGTAGACCTGGCTTCGGTGGGATCGAAGAGGAGTTTGAGTGGATATCCGAAGAGGACGATTTCGACGAGGCTTGTGCAGATTTCACCTAGTCAAGGACATCAGGAAGATTCTCCAGACCCTAGCTCGAACAAGGCAACGAGCCGAGAGGTGCATTTTGGAGATTCATCAGTGTAGAGAGCCCGAAGTTGGTTTCAATTGATTTGTACTTAAGCTTGTCAAAGATGTCATGCCATTTAATGAGAAAATTATCGAAATAGTCTCTGATAGTGGGATTGAATTGTACTTTAGCTCCCAACAGTTATATGGTTGTATTTTAGTTCCCGAATGTGGTCAATAAATTGCACTTTAGTCCCCAGGTCATGTTTTCCAATAAAGTTGGGGTCAAAACACAATTTTTAACAATTTTTGGGTCAAAACACGATTTTTAACACGATTTTTTATGGTTGTTTTCCAATAAAGTCTACAATTATGGGTTAGCTAATGGACAAACTATAATATAATGGTTGCCGAAATAGTCCCTGATAGTGGGACGGAATTGTTAAAAATCGTGTTTTGACCTCATAATTATTAAAAATCGTGATTTGACCCCAACTTTATTGGAAAACATGACCTGGGGACTAAAGTGCAACCTTTTGGCCACTTTCAAGGACTAAAATACAACCGTGTAGCTATTGGAGGCTAAAGTGCAATTCGGTCCGACTATCGGGGACTATTTCGGCAATTTTCTCGCCATTTAATGGTTGATGTTGCAATATTATTTTTTCATTCTGATATGATATTTAGCATTATTCACGGACATTTACTTGATATTGATTTGGAATTTTGTTTTCTGTTAATTGATGATGACGTCATTTCAGTGTCGCTGATAGTTTGCAGAGTCTACTACTTTCACATTCAATCATTGGGCCTAATTTTTATAGGATTATGTGGTATACCGTATTCGTGTAAGGCGTGGTGGAAGAAAGAGGCCAGTACCCAAAGGTATTGTGTATGGAAAGCCAACTAATCACGGTATAAGTGAGTTCCACTTGGCCGACCTCTCTAATCTCAATCCTCAAATATGTCGTCTAAGTGAGTTTATAAGGGTTGTCTAAGTGAATATTTGTAGTAGTGTATGACCCCGTTGAAGTTTCAGCGCAGCAAGAGGTCTGTAGCTGAGGAACGTGCTGGCAGGAAGTTGGGTGGTCTTAGGGTTGTCAACTCTTACTGGATCAACGAAGTAGGTTTTCAATATTCTCTTGTGAATCTGAACTTCTAGATTGGGGTATAATGCATATTGGCCTAGGCATTCATTTAACGCTAATTATATCTCCCATGAAGGATTCTACATATAAATACTATGAGGTGATAATGGTTGACCCTGCTCACACTGCTGTCCGCAACGACTCAAGGATCAACTGGATATATAATCCTGTCCACAAGCACGGAGACCTTCGCGGCCTTACATTTGTTGGGAACAAATTTAGAGGACTTCGCGGCAAGGGACACTTACATCAGAAAGCGAGGCCATCTAGGATGGCCAACTGGAGAAGGAACAGACTCTCTCCCTGCTTCGTTACCGTTGAGATTCTTGTTGCTGTTACGGGTTTCTTCTACTTGCGTAATTTGTATGATGAAGTCTGTGAAGTTACGGGTTTCTTCTACTTGCGTAATTTGTTACTGGGGTGAACCAAGGCTTACTCAAATTGATCTCATTCATATGATGTTTTTTACCTGTCTACAATTTGTACATGATAGTAGGTTGTTTTCGGTTTGGTCAATTTTTCCCGATTTTTTTTATGTGAAACTTCTCCTATCGATTTTTTTTACTATTAAAATATTCTTTTTGAGTTTTAATAGAAAGTAAGTCAGGAATTCAACAAACATACCAATCGAACTCCTGTCTGTCCTCAGAAGCTATGCTAAAATTGGTAGTTGTGGGGGCTATTTGCTGGAGGGGAAAAGAGGGTAATTTGCAAGGCATTCAAACCATACGTCTACTCCAAGTGCCTATTAAGATTGACCATCTATAGGAACAAATCACCCTCAACCGCATAGGCTAGTGGTAAGAAATTAACAAAGTAACAAAAATAATTACGATAGTGAAATCCAGATATCGCCCTTAGAAGCAATATTTTGATGAAATATTGTAGAGGTTGTTTTTGGTGTTGATAAGAGTCTATGGGGTTCCACTCTAAAACCAATTGGCAATAGAGGGAGTAGCCCAAGATCTTATATATTGACTGGGAGGACACCGTATCCGATGTGGGATGTGCATCTTAACACTCCCCTCACGTGTAACCGATCGTCGGCGAAATTTTCCTCGCCGGTAATATTTGTCTGGAACAAAATTGGCGGCGTTATATGCCGGAAACAACTTTGGCGGCGGTGTTACACGTGCCTCATTAATTCGGGTCTGGCTCATGATACCATGATAAGAGTCTATGGGGTTCCACTCTAAAACCAATTAGCAATAGAGGGAGTAGCCCAAGATCTTATATATTGACCCGGGAGGACACCGATATCCGATGTGGGATGTGCATCTTAACAGGTGTACTATTTCGTTGATCCTCTCTCTTACAGAAATTGACACATCCTTCATTTATAACCGGTTTGACCAAGGGGCCTCTGACATAGGTGATGGGAAATTCAACTTCCTAAAAACAAGGATCGATGGCCGGGGATATCACTTACATTTTTCCACTATCACCAGTTAATCACTTACCCGTTAAAGTGTCGTAGTTGATCACTCACCTTTTAAAATTTCTCTCAGTTGGTCGATCAGCCATTTACTAGTCAACGTCTGTGATGACCATTAGTAAGGGCTTTTTCGCCTTTCATGTCAAAATAAAGGAATGGTTTTGGCTTTATTTCTAATTTTCAGAAAGAAAAAAAATTTGCTTAATTTCAACATGAAAATACGATAAAGCCCACAAATGGTCATCACGTCCATTGACCGGACATGGACTAGCCTGAAAAAATGATCGATACATCAATTGAGACAATGCAAGATTTTAAAGATGAGTGATCAACTAAGATCCTTTAAAAGGCATGTGATCAAGTGGTGATATTGGGGAAAGGTAAGTAATGTCCCGACTATTATGAACCCTAAAAACAATCTATACGACGAAACCAAAAATTTAATACTTGATCCCCCCATTTGCATCCTATAAATTCAAGAATTTTCATCATTTCTTCCTCTCAAGAAAAAATGAATCATGCAAGCATCTTCCTAAGTCTTGCAATTGCCTTGGTGGCATTTTCATGTTCTTCAAACTTCAAGAATCTTATAAACAACCACATGCAATATCCTCTTGTTGGAAATTTTCCATTTCACCTTAACTCCTTGAGATTGTTTTATTATGATAATAAGTGGTGCAATTTCAATAAAAGTCATCATCATCACCATCATAAGCATCATGATGATGATGATGATAACAAGAAAATCATAGAATCAATATGTGATGATTTTCCAAAAAACATTCCACCTCCAGATACTATATCAACCTCGTACCTCTGTGTGGATCATAATGGATGCTGCAATTTCACAACTGTGCAGGCTGCGGTCGATGCTGTCGTAGATTTCAGTCTCAAAAGAACCATTATATGGATTAACAATGGTGTCTATTAGTAAGTGTTCGCAACTCATCTCATCGCTAATTTACGAAAATAAAAATCATGGTGTCTATTAATAAGTGTTGATATACTCATCTTCTTGTAGTCTAGTTAAATTCTTGGTTGGATATATATAGTATCAAAAATGCTGTAGGGGGAGATGATGATATTTTTCTTTATTTAATTAATTGAAATTGATTATTGAAGATCGGTTGAATTAATTATTTGTTATTATAAAAATGATTAAAAAGTACAATATACATAAAATTTCTATTTTCTCCTTAAGTAGACTTGTTAAAGTGAAGTTTAAGTACAAAAAATACATTTTTAAAAAAGTTAAGGTGTCAAAATACACACCGAGTGACTATCTAAAATGTTCCATAGTTGAGTTGGCTATTTGAAATGAAATTACGTGTCTTTGTTTCTAGCATATAAAATTTTTACATTTTCATTTTCAATGGGCTATTTTGACTACTTTTTATTATTAAATTATTAACTAATCGATTATAAGATTTCAATTAATTATTGTCATTTTGCATTTTTAATATATTCTTTCCGTCCAAAATAGTTGACGTTCTACCAACTTGCACATACATAGATTAAAGAAAAACTAAAATTAGTCAAAAAGTACATTGAAAAAATAGAAATACAATTATTTGAAACTATATTATTAGTTGATTGCTAATTTCAATAGAAAAAGTAGTCAAAAAGTCATTGAGAATGTAAAAGTACAATTTTCGATGTTAAAACGTCAACTATTTTGGGACAAAAAAATAATACCAAAACGTCAACTATTTTTCTGACGGAGGGAATACTTTTTAACATTTTATTTTCTTAACTAATGTACAAATAACTAAAAATACAACCAAATATGAACAACGAAAGTAATTATCAAAGTGTAATATGGACCAATAATTTACATCTTATGTTGGGACCTTGTATCAATCTTAAACTCTGAAACACACACCAAAAAATGAAAATTGATGCTTCCAAGGATATATTTGGTACTAATTTGATATTAATTCACCATATTTTTTTGGGCAAATGGCACCAGACATCACTAACGTTTGATTTATTTACCACATTTACCACTGACGTTCACTTTCGTGCCAAAGACATCACTCATGTTCCAATACTACTCAACCTGTCTACTTTTCGTCAATGTTACTGAAATCGGAATTTTAAGCACAAAAGTTAGAAAAGCAATTTAGTCACGACAAGCATGTGCATGGTCCTCACGCGATAAAGGGACAAGTCACAATGCATAAGGTACAACAGGGGGATGCAGGCGCGTGGGAGTATGGAATACGCGTCCCCCAGACGCGATCCCGCCTTTATAGTAATATCTTAGATTAGATTAGATTCTAAATTTTTTTATTTAACTTTTTAAGTTATTTTGATCATTAAGTCTACATAACCCAACTAAATGAATCATGTCAAAATTATTCATTTATTAAGTAAATAAATATGACATGGGTCAGGCTAACAGTAAATATGTGTAAATTATATTTTATCCCACTTAATGGTCATACTATGGATATGGTCCCAGTAATTATTATATTTGGTGCACTTTAGTCCCTTGACGTTAAGTTGATGACCTTGGAAAATTGTAACTTTCAACGATAAGGCCCGAGGGATTAAAGTGCACCAAATATAACAATTAACGTGACCATATCCGCAACCTGACCATTAAGTGGGATCAAAGTGTAACTTGCACATATTTACTGAGACCAAACAGACATTTTCTTTATATTTTGATGCTTAATTTATAACAATATAACCATTTTGACTACAACATTACTTCGTTCCACTAATTAGGACTAAATCGACAATTATCCTTTCAAATACAAATGCAGTGAAAAGGTGAAAGTTGTGAGGACAAAGCCTAACGTAACATTCCAGGGTCAAGGATATACTACAACAGCAATAGCTTGGAATGATACAGCATATTCAGCCAATGGGACATTTAACAGTGGGAGTGTTCAAGTTTTTGCTTCCAACTTCATTGCTAACAATATAAGCTTCATGGTATATTTAACTCTTGAATTAACTTATATTATGATTTTATTATAAATTAAAGATAGTTGCCTTCATCAGTAAAATAGTCTTAGAATAAATTTTATTAATTTATAAATTAGCGATAAAAGTATAAATACAATAATATTATAAATAAAGTTGAGATTGATGCCATCAAACTAGTGATGAGCCATCAACAGAATAGTTTCTTTTGTTAGTAACTAAAATTGAAAAATTTAATGTCTTAATTGACATTCACAAATTGCTTTAAATTTCGAATTACCACATTGATATTAAAGATTGAAAAGTTATATTTTGAGTTGAGGATCAAAAAATTCAACTAATTAGATAGAGAGGTTGAGAAAATCGTTAGAAATGATCTTCGATAGTATGATCGAATTGCACTTTGATTCCTAATAGTTACACGGTTGCACGTTAGTCTCCTAAAGTAGTCAAAAGTTGCACTTTAGTCCCCACTCCCCACATCAAGTTTTCCATTAATATTTCAGGATTAGGAGTTAAGATTGAGATAAGAATATAATTTTTAAGCTGAATTATTAATATAAAAGTTTAATGAATCGTAAATTCTAGAACGTAGCTCCAAGTCCAAGACCAGGGGCAGTTGGAGCACAAGCTGTGGCTATGAGAATATCAGGGGACCAAGCAGCCTTTTCGGGTTGTGGATTCTTTGGGGCTCAAGATACTCTTCATGATGACCGAGGTCGACACTATTTTAAAGAATGCTTCATCCAAGGATCAATTGATTTCATTTTTGGCAATGGCAAATCCTTTTATGAGGTTTCACATCTCTCACTTTAGTCTTTCTATACAATATGCCGAGTTACGCTAATATCTAATTTCCATCGTCTTAAAATATTTGATTGTTTAGCCAAAAAATATTTTATTACGGGGTTAAGAAAATTTATTATTATTCCCACAATACTTTTAAAATGAAAAGTAAATCTAAAGCAATGGCGAAAAAGAAAAATATGAGTACAAAAGTACGTTGATTTCTGTAAACAACCAAATACTTTATCCGTTCTTTTTTTTTTTTTTTACTTTATCCGTTCTTTTTTTACTTATATTTCTAGATATGTATACGTATAACTATTTGCATATAGACTAAGGAAAAGTAATCAAAAGTAAATTAAAAATGTAGGATGATAATTAGATGAAATTATATTAGTTGGTTGGCTTATAATCTAATGAATAAAAGTGAGGTACTTATCAAAATGGTCTTAGTAAATGGATCATTGCTACATTTTATTTGGTCCCCATAAGTGATACTGATGCACAAATGGTCTCTGTAAGTGTATAGCTGGTGCAGAAATGGTCCCGAAAATTAAGAGTAGAAAGACAAGAAAGGAATGAAGGAAATATTATTGTTTTGACTTTTCATTAACGAGACACGAGTTAAAATAAAAATATCTCTAATTTTATACACGTAAATATTATAAAAAGTTGATATTCAAAAAAAGAGATTGAAACGAAACTAATAAGATACAACACATGACTATATTATATCATACCGACTAATAAAAGTTCATGTTCAAAGTTTTCAAAATTTAACTCAAAAGATTCTAAATAATAGGTTAAAACAGACAGGGGAGTATTAAACACCATATATTTCTATGTTAGATTTTAGAATTAGACAATCAACTATCAAATTTAGAATTAGATATTCCCTACATATAGTTGACGTTTTGGCATTATTTTTTTGTCCTAAAATAATTGACGTTTTAACATTGAAAATTGTACTTTTACATACTAATGAACTTTTTTTTACTACTTTTTCTATTGAAATTAGCAGCCAACCAATGATATAGTTCCAAATAATTGTATTTCTACTTTTTCGATGTACTTTTTGACTACTTTTAATTTTTCCTAATCTATGTGCAAATTGTTAGAACGTTAACTATTTTTGGACGGAGGGAGTAATATTTTTGAAATTGAGGAACTTTTAGCACCGTATTCAACATATAAAAATCGGTAAAAGTAAAACTATGTACTATTGAACCCCTTTTCCGTTACTCAGATGCATTGACGCATGTTAAAAGTCATCTCATATCATTGCAATCATGGTCTATATAGGATTGTATGTTGATTTCGAACATACACTTTAAAATACAAAAATTCATTACTGATTGAATCATGGTCAAATATATAGGATTGCATGTTGATTTCTATGGCAAATCCAGTGGCTCCAGGAGTGAGATTCATAAATGGAGCTATAACAGCTCATGGTAGATCTTCAAAAGATGAGAACAGTGGATATGCATTTGTGAATAGCTCTATAGGTGGCACAGGAAGAATTTGGCTTGGTAGGGCTTGGAGGCCTTTCTCTACAGTGGTCTTTGTAAATACTTATATGACTGATATTATTGCTCCAGAGGGTTGGAATGACTTCAATGATCCCACAAGAGACCAGTAACATCTCTATTCACATCATCATTACTTTCCTAAGTTTTGCCATCCATATATATACTGACACGTGTCTTTACGAGTTTAACCATCACACATACTTAAGATAATAAAGGTGTACTTACATTGCTTATTCATAAGAAAGGTGAAACTGTTACATTAACGGATTCCACATACCTTCGCCTTGAAGTACACAAAGAAGATAAATTGCAGAATATGTATGACCTAATCGGTGGACTAGAACATGCTTGTTAACTACTTCATCAACGCAAAGTTCGCTCTTTATGAGAGTCGAACCCATGTTGTGTGAAGAGACGAGGTTGCGAGTACTTACCACTCTAGTTCTTTACCAGTTGAGCTATGCCCCGAAGGCTTTTAGATAACTTATTAATGACATATTAATATACATAGTATTTATATGAGATAATTGCTAAAATGGTCCTAGATAATATGTGCAAATTCTACTTTAGTCCCTTTAAATGTTCTATTTGCTCAAATGATATGTGCACTTTAGTCCCTCTTTTGAATGTGACATTAAATTTTGACAGCTGTTTTTCAACCAATACCAGAGACTAAAATGCACATTTTCAAGAAATATTTAAGTCTTAAAATTCTATTTTGATCCCGTTTTCATCTAAATTTAACATCTCCATCAAAAGAGAGACTAAACTGCACCTTTCACTAGTATTAAAAAGGCTTTAGACGGCACAAAAAAACGCTGCTACGAAGGCCATGGGATGGTGATCGGACCTTTGACGATGGGCGGGGGGGGTGTTGGACTATATTGAAGATGGGTATTGGGGATTTTAGGGTTGAATTATTGATTTGGGGGAATAATGAGCTAAGTCGACTACTATACGCGTGGGGGGTTTTGGGTTTTGACTTAGCCGGCGTTTATTGAGGCGCCGTCTGAAGTATTGACTTAGACGGAGCTTTTTCTTGCGTTGTCTAAGTGGTGCTGTCTATACATGATTTTGTACTAGTGTTAGGACTATTCTATCAGGGATCATTTCGGCAGACCATAGGTTTAGTGGGACCAAAACAGCTTGCACATATTATGTAGGACTATTTTAATAATTTTCTCGTAGTCACCTGGATCCAAACCCGTCTAAAACCCGCAACTTTGTAGGCGATTTTAAACTCGTCCATATGAATATGTACATAAATTATTTGCGACCAATACATACATCATCTACATTCATTTTTCTTAAAGCGATATTTTCATTAAAAAATAAAAACTTCATCCCTTAAATCTTGCTGATTTGTTGACATTCTTTAATCACTTTATAACTTATGCAGGTCCATATTCTATGGAGAGTACAATTGTTCAGGACCAGGAGCTAATACCACGTCGAGGGTTTCATATGCTCAGAAGCTTAATGATACACAAGCTTCAAAATTCCTTAATGTCTCTTTTATTGATGGAGATCAATGGTTGCAACAACAAATGCTATCGACTTATATATACAATTCACTGATATAATTAAATTTATTTATTGTTGCTTATGCTATTACAAAAAGTCACTTTAAACGATACTTTTGAGTGTTATGAAAGAATATATTGATTGAGTGATTTACAATGTAACATTACATGAGTATATATAGAATAAATTAGGTTAAGTGGGGTAAACCTAATGGGCATATACACTAGGTACCGGGGAAGTCCATAAATCACTATGAATAATATCAAAAGGCATAGAAGTAGTAGATAAAGACGGAGTAAATGGTAGTTTGATATGCTTTCCAAGTACACAAGATTGACAGAAACGAGAAGTGCAACATGTAAATTTTATTAAATTATTCTTTTGAAGGGTAGCAAAAACAGGTGCTCCTGGATGACCTAAACGTTGATGCCATAAACTAGACGACAATGTGGAAAGATGACATTGAGAAGATGGGCTAGTCGCGGAAGGGAGAGATGGTATAGTGAAAGGATAAAGGTCTCCCGTGCTATTACATCTAAGAATCTTATGACCCGTATTAATATCTTTCACTGAGAAACCAAATGGGTCAAATTCAATAGTTACAGAGTTGTCTGTTGTAAACTTACGAACAGAGATAAGGTTCTTGATTATATGAGGGACGTGGAGGACGTTATATAAGTGAAGGGGAGGATATGGTGTTGATAGAGTGGTATGACCATGACCATGAACCGGAACCGAATGACCATTCCCGACGACGACATTATGATTGCTAGAATTAGAATAAGTGTGGAGCGTACCTCGATTGGAAGTTAGGTGAGATGTGGCCCCGGTGTTCATGTACCAGTTAGCGTCTGGTGAATACATCTTTGGCTCTTTGTTTATTGTTGTAAAAAAATGAAAAATGAAAGGCAATGAAAAAAAGAAGAAGAAAAAGAATGGCGGCTGGAAAACAGAAGTAGAAGAATTGTACAAATTACTCCGGAACGTACACACCAATGCTCACAGCGGTTGCCCGATTGGTTGATTTCGGCGCTTCTTGAGGGAGTTTTGGTGGAGGAAAAAGAAAAATAGGAGAAAATTTTAAATTAGGATCTTTTTGGCTCTGATTACCATGAAAGAATATATTGATTGAGTGATTTACAATGTAACATTACATGAGTATATATAGAATAAATTAGGTTAAGTGGGGTAAACCTAATGAGCCTATACACTAGCGGGCTTGTACACTAGACAACTACTAATAATATCTAACAGTTGAGATTAAAGGGGTCGGCCAAGTGGAACTCACTTGGACGACACTCCCATGTGAGGTCGTTCAAGTGAATTTTTTTTTTTGAATATTATGATATTTAACCTAAATTATATTATATATATACATAAATTTTTTGGTTTAAACCCATGCCTGGGGTTTACGTGTTAATTAAGAAAAATAATAATACAATGTCTTTTAGGTCTTCCCAAAATAGGCAAAAAAACAATAAATACAATAGTTAGACAAAGACAAGAGCAAATTGCTGAAATGGTCCCCGGTAGTATGACCGAGTTGCACTTTGGTCCCCAATAGTTACACGGTTGCACATTAGTCCCTGAAAGTGGCCAAAAAGTTGCAGTTTAGTCCCCACGTGAAGTTTTTCGCTAACATTTCAGGTTTGAGCATTAAAATTGGGGTAAAAATACAATTTTTAAGATTTAAAGTTGATTTTTTGCCCCAACTGGTGCCATAATGAAACTCCACAACCCCCTCCCACTAAAACTCCCTTTCTTCCTCACCTCAATTAGGGTTGTGAGTTTCATTTTGACACCTATAGGGGCCAAAAATCAACTTTAAGTCTTAAAAATTATATTTTTACCCCAATTTTAACGTCTAAACCTGAAATGGCAACGAAAAACTTGATGTAGGGACTAAAGTGCAACTTTTTTGCCACTTTCGGGGACTAATGTGCAACCGTGTAACTATTGGGGACCAAAGTGCAACTCGGTCATACTATCGGAGACCATTTCAGCAATTTTCTCACAAAGACAAACTAAAAAACATAAACAATATAAAAATAAACATCATGAACGAAAAATTAAGGGAAAATATCTTAAAACCTAATTAGTACTTCAAGTAGTGTATAAATGCAATAATTCAACTAATTAGATATAATATTTTAACAAAATATAATGTGATAATCTGTTAAGATGCACATCCCACATCGGAAGTTGATGTCCTCCCGGGTCAATATATAAGATCTGGGGTTACCCCTATTGCCAATTGATTTTAGAGTGGAACCTCATAGACTCTTAACATGGTATCATGAGTCAAGCTCGAGTTAATGAGGCACGTGTAACCCACCGATGTTGTTCCGGAAAATAATATGTAACCCGCCCGAGTTAAATTGATATATCCAATAACATTTTGTTACTTATAATTAAGTTCATTGACATAATGTAGACGTTATCATTGGGTGTTGGTTGCGATCAACATGAAGACGCCGGAGAACATCTACTACATGGATTTGTTGCGGGTATATCATGGTCGTGAAAGGCGAATGGATTTGGTGAATAAAATTAATGAGTAAGAGGGTTAATTGTCATTTCCAAAAAATTCATACAATTAATATATGTTAACTTATATGTATATATGAATTGTCATTATTTTATTTTCAGGGCGATCATTTAATATTGATGTATGAAGAATAACAGTTCAGTTATGAAAAAATTGACCCAACAGAATAATTGGGTCTACGTAGAGGTATATTTATAAATTAATATTTATAGAAAGAGTTCAGTTAATATTGAAAGTATAACTTTAATGTTTGAAATCGTTTTATGTAGTACCCAATGCAAGATCCTTCATGAGGTTTATGTGGTACTTATTTGTGTTTGTTCATAGAGGACATATTAAAATCCAACAGTACTAATCTTTCTTTGGTTGTAAGCATTTCTTATTATTAACACTGTTTGTAAGTTATTTCTTTTATATCTTTCTTTGTTTATCATATTGTTTATGAAATCAATGATAAACCTAACATTTTATTCTAATTCTTAGTATTCTCGGACACACTATTACGATAAATTTTCAGAGAGCAAAATTACTTCAGTTCAAGATGGATGGTGCAGTTATTTCTACCACAAATTCGTCGCTGAACCTAGTGTGTCTGAGATTTAGTTGAATTATTGTATTTATACACTACTTAAAGTACTAATTAGGTTTTAAGATATTTTTCCTTAGTTTTTTGTTCTTGATGTTTACTTTTATATTCTTTATGTTGTTTAGTTATTCTTTGTCTAACTAATTAGCTTCTGACATCGCTCACGTTTGGGAAAAAATCCAGTTAGATCACTCATGTTTCAAAAACGCCAGTTAGATCACTAATGTTTAAAAAGTCACTCATTCGGGTCACTCCATCAGATTTTTGAAGGGTATTTCTGTCCAAACACATTTTTTCCTCTCCTAAGCACCCAATTTACTTCTTATTAACACATTGACTCCAACTTAGATATTACAATTTTTTTCCGATTTCTTGTTTGATATTTTTTTTCGATTTTTTCTCGATTTCTTTTTCAATTTTTTTTCTCGATTTTTATTTGGTTTCTTTTTTCGATTTTTTCTCCATTTCTTTTTTGATTTCTTTATCGATTTTTTCTCTATTTTTTTTTCGTTTTTTAATTTCTCTTTCGATTTCCTTTTCGATTTTTTTTCTTCAATTTGTTCGGTATTTTTTATGTATTTTACGATTTTTTCTCAATTTTTCTTCGATTTTTCTCGAATTCTTTTTTGATTTCTTATAGTTAAAAGAAATTAAAGAAAGAAAAAGGAGATCGAGAAAATAAATCGAAAAAAAAGTTGAGGAAAAATCGAAAAAGAAATCGACAAAAAGTCGAAAAAGAAATCAAAAGGGAAATTGGGTAAAGAAATTAAAAAAAAAAACTGAAAAAATTGAAAAAGAAAAAAAAAATCGAAACGAATATCAAAAAAGAAATCGGAAAAAATCATAATATATGGACTGGGGTCAATGTGTTAATAAGAGTTAAATTGGGTGCTTACAAGAAGAAAAAATGTGTTTGGACGGAAATACCCTTCAAAAATATGATTGAGTGACCCGAATGAGTGACTTTTTAAACTTTAGTGATCTAACTGACGTTTTTGAAACATGAGTGATCTAACTGGCTTTTTTTTCAAACGTGAGTGATGTCAGGAGCCATTTACCCTTGTATTTATTATTTTTTTGCCCATTTTGGGAAGACCTGAAAGACATTGTATTATTTTTCTTAATTAACACGTAAGTCCCAGACGTGGGTTTAAACCAAAAAATTTATGTATATATATAATATAATTCAGGTTAAATATCATAATATTTTTTAAAAAAATCACTTGGCCGACACTCCCGTGTGGTGTCGGCGAAGTGAGTTCTACTTGGCCTATCCCTCTAATCTCAACACTCAAAGTGTCGTTTAAGAGAGTTTTCAAGGGTCGTCAAAGTGAATTTTTTTAGTAATGGGGTTCACGCACTGTGTACCGGACGTTCCATCCGAAATGATAATTTTCATATCAAAATCATATATATCATCATTTTTCCAGGACAGTAAGACAACGAGATTACAGGGCAGTAAGACAACGAGATTACAGGACAGTAAGGCAACAATACATGGAAATCAGATTTATTACATCATTTTCATAATTAAATCAGATGCAATAAGGTAACAATACAGAATAATTACGATTTGATCAACCTCGACCAGTACGAGTTTACATTCGATGAAGAAAATGCACTGGAGCATAATGCAGTAAATCCAGTTAACTATGAGGCAATTGCCCCGGTTCAGTATGATATTGGTGACGAGGAATTTCCAGATGTCACCGAGAAATTTTGTAATCCAGATGGCGGTTTCGCAACTAGACAAGACTTTGAGGACCATGTTCGTTGTGTCGCAGCCCGTAGGAATATTACACTGGCAGTCCGAAGTTCGAAATCACGAATCGGAGACAAAGGAGCATCTGTCGTGATCATGTGTAGTCAAGGTTTGGAATATAGGAGTAACAAAAAGAAGTTCTCAAGGGAGACGTCAACCCAAAAAAGTATGTGTCCATTTCGCATAATCGGGAAGGAGTACGTGGCTGATACAGGTGATGGTCGATGGTGGGGTCATGTCAAGATGGGTAGACACAATCATCCATTCCCACATTATGCTGAAGGGTCAAGGTTAGCCCGAATAAAACCCCACGAATATGAAGCAATTCGGGAACAGGAAATGCAAATGCTGTCACCACGCGACATGCTCGCCTCACTTAAAAGAGCCGACCCAGGTAATGTTACTAACCTGACTCGAGTTTATAATGCAGTAGCTCAAATAAGGAAAGAGAAAAGAGGGATTAGAACGCCGTTGCAGAATTTTTTGTTCCTTTTACAAGATCATAAATATGTGTTCGACTATCCTTTGTCTGGATTATCGACATTCGGGGACGTAGTCTTTAGCCACCCAACATCAAAAGCCATGCTCAATGCCTATCCTCAGGTGATAATGTTAGATTGCACATACAACACCAACATCTATGGCATGCCACTACTAGAGGTCATAGGTGCAACCAGTACGAACAAAACATTCACTGTTTGCTACGCTTTTCTAGAGAGCGAGTCCACGGAGAATTACACGTGGGTACTCATGTGGTTGTCTACCTTATTTAGAAATGGATATGGACCAGATGTTCTTGTCACAGATAGAGAATTGGGTTTGCTATCAGCGGTAAAGGCGGTTTTTCCACATTCTAAACATCATTTATGCTTACGACACATTGAACAATGTGTTATGAAACAAGCGTTATCTCAACCGGGGCTGACACCACCAGCTGCTGAAGGATTCAAACAACGATGGAATTGGGCCATATCTGCACCAACTGAGAATGAATGGCATGGGCGCTGGGGACATATATCGTACGAGTATCGAGGATGGCCAGGATTAATTGATTATTGTGAGACGACCTGGCTCGCTAGATATAGCAGTAACATTCTTAGCTGGCACTTGGACAACTATTATCACTTCGGTCATTACACAACCAATCGGTATTTAACTTTCAATTAAAAATGATAATTTATACACTTATAATTAAATCTATAACGAAATATATGTGGTTCAATTTTAGGGTCGAAGGGGAACATCACCGTGTCAAACGAAACTTAAAAGGACGGAACTATCCATTCGACACAATATTTTTTTCCCTCGATAAAGTTATGAAAGGGCAAATCATAGAGATAAAGAAGGTATCGAGGTTCAGTGGAACTAAAGCCCGAACATCAGCCTTGCACACGAGCCTTTTCAAGAATCTTGTACGAAAAGTATTAGACAAAGCTTTCCAATTAATAAGCGCCGAATTAGCACAAATGTTCCAAAGGGGAGAAGATTCTGAAAGTTGCGGTTGTTACCTAAAGCGAACTCATGGTCTACCGTGTGCACACATGCTCCAACAATACATTAATTTAGGTGTGAGCATTCCACTGTCTGACATTCACGAGTATTGGCAGAAGTTGGACATTGAATTCCCAGATGCGTATAACGAAGAACATCCAAATAACCCAACAGGTGAAGATGATGGAGGTCCTCCCCATCGATTGCGCAGGAGCATGACGGTGTCTGGATCTGAACAATCTGCTTATAATCCACATCTGTCAAGCATAGTCGCCCCGGAAGTGAAGGCAAAGCCAAATAAACCAAAGAAGGCGAAGCAGAGAATAACATCAGCATTTGAGAACGTCATGAAAGCTATTGGTTACAAACCATCTCCAAGGAAAAAAGGTGTTGGTCGAGTTTCGAGGGTGGGCTCATCTCAAGGTAGCCCAATGAGCATTTCAAAAAGCAAGCATTCGGGCAGTCAATCGTCCCCAGCCATACCGAATACTCCATCATCAATGAACAGAATGTCTCCCTCCCCCATGAGTTTTCGTAACAAGCCTTATCGCGGACCATTACCATTGCAAGGTTCGTTATATGCAGACCAATTACCTCCATACATTACCCCTTATATTCAAGGTTTTAGCAATGTACTGGGAGACGTCAACTGTGGATTTAGGGCGGTTGCACTGGGAATTTACGGGAATGAGGACGATTGGCCAGCAGTTAGGAACGACCTTCTAATGGAGCTTTCTCAACGTCCCGAGCTTTACGGCCGGATCTTGGGGCCACTATCAACAGTTGATCAACTATACGAAAGGATATATCACGAGTCAGGACCCGCTTCCCAAGATAACTGGATGACGCTGCCAGAATGCGGTTACCTCGTGGCTACAATGTACAACGCCGTATTCATCTCATATAACAACTCAGGAGGGATAACTTGCTTTCCAGCTATCTTCAATGATAGGGGCCCGTCATCGGAACACTTGGTTTTAGGCCACGTCGACGGAGGAAGTCATTTCATACTGGTAACACCCGAACTGTGTCAAATTTTCAATTAAGTACTTCAATCATTTGCTCACATGACAATTTCTTATTGTAGTTGCACATGACTAGCACGGAACATCTTGTACCCCGGTAGCAATCTATTGGAAAAATGGGCGTCATTCTTCAACAGCAGGGATACTAAATAGGTACAAAGCTCGAATAAAATTATTCAACGAACTATATCAAGCAGATGAACCACGTCGTCGTCAAAAATACCAACAGGCACGCAAGAGCAACGTATTTTAGCCATTATTGTACGAATTGTTCTAATAATTTACATACATGGATCATATAGATTTTTCTAAACATTGATTTATAAAATTCAATTTTATTCATTATATGATTATCTAACTATATTATTATTAAAATTTCTCTGATTACAAATAATAAAAATTAATTAAAGGGTAATAATTTTAAAAAATATATATATATCAAACGGGTGAAACACTCGTCGATCAGCTTTATTAACGAGGAATGAACTCGCTAGTAAGCCTTATCAACGAGTACGGAACTCGTTGATAACACTTAACAACGAACGAGAGTCCATATAACGGATCCTTGACTCGTTGTTGAGGTTATCAACGAGTACAGAACTCGTTGATAAGGCTTACAAACGAGGGATCCACCCGTTGGGGGTAATTCAGGCAATTCAAGCCCCCTTTTTACTGTTTTGGAGTGTGTATATTGGAGCCCAAGCAAACCGTTAAGGTATAAAATAACAATAGTAAAGAATCGGTATATTGAAGATCAAAGTATGGACAAAGAATATGAGAAGTTTTGGAACGAACGAAGAGAACCGGCGATGAGAATTGTCAGAACGATGTACGGAGGGAGTCAGAAAGCCAAAAATTGGCGTTTTTCGATGAGAAATTATCAGAAGTAAGAATTGAGAAGTTTCCAGAAATTAAGTTTATTAGGTGTGTAGTCGTAAATGGACATATATATATATGATGGAGTAATATGATGGATTATGGATTATAGACTGGATTATATAATGGACTAGACATATACTATCATATTTCATATATTCCATATGCATGGAGTAGTAATATATGGACCAGTCGGACCCAACTATGTCGTAGGGTTTGGTCCGATTCGTCGAACGTCTAATATTTAAGTTTAATTTTACGTTTGTATATACGTATCGAGCTGCGAATCGAACTTTTTTGAGTCGAATAATGCGAATCGAATCGAACATTTTATACTCGTTCACAGGCCTAATCACAACCACACTGTATAAAGGGACAAGACTATAAGTATTTAACACTATAACTCGTTAACAACTCATCAATATTCCCTTAGCCTATGTGCTAAACTGGGCAATTTAAAATTCCTTTTGAAATAAATAATGTGTTTCACATCCAGCACAACCCTCTGCTAGAAACAACATAGTAGGCCGGCTATATATGATTAGTAGTTATATGAAAGTCATAAAACGCAAAACATTCAACTACGACAAATTAGAATAGGTCCTAATTGACTCGCATCTCATTTACCTACATTATATTCGAGGATTAAAACTTTGTTTCGAAACATAGTTTCGGATGATAACAGTATAGAAATATTTCGGAAATTATAAAAAACTTATGGAAACGCTGTAAAATTACGGAAACATGTGAAAACAAATATTTAATACTATTAATTATATTACATGAATTTATTCATAGAAATTGAACGTCTTTATATAAATATGAAAGTACGTCAGTAATCGTGCCACGAAACCATCACCTTTCGTAATTCACTTGTGTTTCATTTCGATAACTTGGAAAAAGAATTTCGCCTGTTTTAATCTCTTCGTATCAAAATTTTAAACCATGATTATACCTTAATTTGGGGATAACAAAAGTATTTTCTCGACAAGTGAATAGATTGACCTTGAAACAACGACAACTAATTACTACTACTATAAAACAAAGCTGGTATTTTATCTTTGTTACTCCTTCTCTATTATGAGAAACAATTTGAAACAATCAAGTCATCTCCAGGATTAAAGTTAATCATTTAATCGAGGTGAGTACAAAAACATTAATTTGAAAAAAAGTGAACATAAAAAATTCACATAGATTCAGCTCAACTCAAACAATCCTGCGATATCTCACCATTTTTTTCTTAATCGATAAAATTTACAAATAGTTATATGCAGTATGAGATATATTTCTAAACTAAGCAAAATGGGAGTCTAAGCTTCATCATCTCTGATTGCTGCTCCAATAAATTTTCGCTTCTGAATGTAAGTTTGTTAAAAGGTTTATGCAATTCTATTCTAATCCACGTAATACATGAACTGCGCTTCCTCGCCGTAAATCCTAATTCCAGCAAGCACACAGTTAATCCATAGATTCTGGGACCGTCTAAATAAAGAAATGGATAGTCACTTTCACAACAAACAACTGCAACAAGAACATTCATTGTAAAAATCAATTTCAATCAACTTTATATATTTATCACCCCTGTACCACATAAAGGTCAAAGCTTCCAATTACCACATAATCTTATCAAATAATTAATTTTTTAATTTGATTAAATGTCATAATTGTAGCCTGAAACATAAGGACTTTTTTTGTTTACCTAATAAAGATGAGAATATTGATGTGAAAGGTATATAAATGAAAGGGCAAAGGGGGCAGAAAAAAGTGGTGTTGATACATGATGCAACTAAATCAGATAATATTTGTTGGGCAGCAGCTAGATGGGTGCCCAGAGGATTCAATTTGAAGCCTGGAGATGAGATCATTGTTCTTGGAGTTCTAAAACATGTTACTCATTCTTCTCACAACAAAGGCAACTACTTTTGTAAGATCAACTTTATTTACCTTTTTCTTATAAATTAGCGATAAAAATATGAGTAGTATTACAAATGATAGGTAATTGTTGAATGGTCTCAGTAATTGATGAAATGGTTCCAGTAAGTGATTTTTCAACGCATTTTGAATCATCAAAATCGGAGTTTTAACGAAACGGGAAATGATGTTTGAAGTTTGTCGCCAAGCCAAACTCTTTAAAAATTATATTTTTGGCCGAATTTTAGTATTTATTTACGTAAAATCACGAAAACATTTAGAAATACGGATCTGTTAACTTTAGGGACCAAATGCACACCCGCTACACACTTTCAGGGACCATTTGCGCATCGGTCCAACTTACGGGGACCAAACAGCAACGGTCAGCCACTTACTGAAACCATATCAGCAATTATCTCTACAAATGACGAATACATAAATTACTAACTGACGGAGAGTTAGAATAAAATGTGAGGCAATTATCTCTAAGGTCACTTGAACTCATGACCTCCTACATAAAAGTTGAATCAGATGTCATCGATCTATTGAGCAATCTGTCTATTTACTTCTTTCTTTATTACTTAAAAAAGAGTCCAAATTATAGTAGTCACTATTGATTTTTTAATCTTTTACATAAAAGATTGTTGAATATTTTGCAAAAAAAAACATATCTAAATAAATATAGTTTGTTAAGGTAATTCCTACCACATGCTGATATATATAAATATCTTAAATAATTCCTAAGATTTAGCTAACTATTCATCATAATATTCGTTCTCTTTGTTAAAAATGATTAAAAAAAAGTAA
Source organism: Echium plantagineum (assembly GCA_003412495.2). Lineage (NCBI taxonomy): Eukaryota > Viridiplantae > Streptophyta > Magnoliopsida > Boraginales > Boraginaceae > Echium > Echium plantagineum. The sequence goes on along the minus strand of CM016567.1, from coordinate 15,854,583 downwards.
AGATAAACGTTTAAATATCTTTTCAACATATATAACTTATATACTAAAATCATCTTTAGTTTAATACCTATATTTAGTACTACATTATTTAACATTCTTAAAATTTAATTTAATCTAAAATTCTACTTGTGTATTTGAGAACTTCCTTTTTTATCTTTAATAATATTTTTTGATCTTTTTGTTTATAAGAGCACTCTAATTAAATATCTATTACAAATATTTTCAGGAAAACATAATATTACCCCTAGTTAAGTTTTGTTGACATTTTCAATTATTGGCGTTAAATGTTTGTTGCATTTATTTTGGGGATTCTTTAAATAAATTAGTGAATAATGTAATTTATTTGATCCGCTGAAGATAATTAGTAGAATTAGAAGGTTGAAGACTAACAATGTTAAAATAAAATAAAATTAAGATTACAATATATAAGGACATAAAATAAATAATACATTAAATAGGTTTGTTAAATTTTTCATAGTGCAAGTGAGGCTAATGTTCCAAGACGGCCCAATATATGTGTATGTTGGAATTTAGTAATATGGAAACAAACTTAAATTTTCCATATTACTAAATTCCAACATACACATATTATATATGACTATTTTAATAATTTTCTTTCAATGATGCAATTTGAAAATGTAGAATATCAATGATAATTAACCAAAAATAATTTTTACATACAACAACCAAAATGGACAGAATCTATATCCATCGAGTTCGTTAAATTAAAATCAGATAGATAGTGGATGGATAGTTCAAAAGACGGGTAGAGATTCGAGTTTATAATTAACATAAGATTTAGGGCAAATGGCTTTTGACATCACTCACGTTTGGAAAAAAAGTCAGTTAGATCACTCATGTTTCAAAAACGCCAGATAGATCACCAATGTTTAAAAAGTCACTCATTCGGGTCACTCCATCAAATTTTTGAAGGGTATTTCTGTCCAAACACATTTTTTCCTCTCATAAGCACCCAATTTAACTCTTATTAACATATTGACCCCAATATCGAGAATACAATTTTTTTCGATTTCTTTTTTGATATTTTTTCAATTTTTGCTCGATTTCTTTTTCGATTTTTTCTTTATTTCTTTTTCGATTTTTTTGATTTCTTTTTCGATTTTTTCTCGATTTTTATTTTATTTTTGATTTCTTTCTCGATTTTTTAATTTCTTTTTTGAGTTCTTATAGAAAAAAGAAATCAAAAACTAAAACAAAAAAAGAAATCGAAAAAAGAGAACGAAAAAAGAAATAAAAAAAGAAATCGAGAAAAAATTGAAAAATAAATTTAAAAAATTGAGAAAAATAGAAAAAGAAATCGAGAAAAAATTGAAAAATAAATTAACAAAATGGAGAAGAAATCGAAAAAATCAAAAAATAAATCGAGAAAAAATTGTAATCTCAGGATTGGGGTCAATGTGTTAATAAGAGTTAAATTGGGTGTTTATGAGAGGAAATAATGTGTTAGGACATAAATACCCTTCAAAAATCTGATGGAGTGACCCGAATGAGTGACTTTTTAAACATTAGTGATCTAACTGGCTTTTTTTCCAAACGTGAGTGATGTCAGAAGCCATTTGCCCTAAGATTTATGTATTGTCAAAACCCTTGCAACCCTGGCCATTGACCGGAACGAGGCACCGTGATTTAGGCACGTTGAAAAATAAACACGGACAAAAGTCTAGAATGCCAAAACATCATTATTAGATTATCTCCAATGAAAAATATTTGAAGTGATATTTGCTTACAACAGAAAATAATTTTTAAGGATAACTTTTATTCTTATATTTGAAGAATTATTGAATAACCTCCTAATAATACTTGCAGATTGAATAACATCATTATTAGACTATCTTGATGAGATTGAGTTTATACACTAATAATCTCACTTCACAAATAATCATTTTTATGAACTATTTGTACGTAAATTATGAAATACTGAAATTCGTGGAAAAAATTGGAAAAATAAAAGGATAATTAATTAAAATTTTATAATTGATCGATTAATAAATGAATGTATAATGAGTCCCATGATGGCTTTTCCTTTTGACTTAAAAAAATATGCAGTCGGGTGCAGTAGAAAACTGAGCTCAGTTTTCAGATACAATCAACTAAATATGGAGGAAGAGCTTGCTAGAAAGAAGGAGCAATACAACAAGCACATAGAGATGGAAACGTTCTTGAAACAATGCGAGATGGAGAAGGTACTTCTGTCATTTTAGAAGATACGAGACGATATTATTATTAGGGCTAATGGTGCAATCGATCTTCAATGTCTCATAACGTTTCCCATTCGATCACTCATGTTTCATTTTGACCTTTTTGATCACTCGTGTTTCAATATCATGTCTCAGTTGGTTTGTGGGTGAACTTTTTTGTTGGACTTAATTTTTTGCCAAATTGGTCCTTAATTTGGGAGGGGTAGAATAGTCAATTAACTTAAAACCATTTGAGTCCACAATATAAAAACCCAATTGAATTAAGCATGAGGTATTAGATTTAATGGAGTAATAACGACGTTATGTTAATTGATTATTTTATCTCTCTAAATTAAAGATCAGTTTGGCTAAAAATTGAGTCTGACGGAAATGTTGATCCACAAACTAAGACATGATATTGAAACATGACTGATCAAAAATGTCAAAATGAAATATGAGTGATCGAATGTTGAAAGTCATGTTACATGACTGCTCGAATGTGCCATTAACCCTTATTATTATTATGAGTCATTATTATTACTATTAGAGTAAATTGCTAAATTGGTCCTCGAAAGTGGGTTCAGGTTGTCTTTTGGTCCTCGAAAGTACAAAAGTTGCAATTTAGTCCATGATATTGGCCAATGCTTGCAGATTGGTCCAAAATTTAGTTAAGGTGTTAATTTTTAACGCCCCAATGGCGATTGTGTAGTTCACTTCTAAGCTAATTTTATTATTATCGTTCTAACTTATTAACAACACATGTAACTCACGAGGCGCGTGGGCTGTTAACATTTAACATCGCCGTTAAATTTTGGACCAATCTGCAACCTTTAACCAATATCGTGGACTGATTTACAATTTTTGTACTTTCGGGGACCAAAAGGCAAACTAAACCCACTTTCGGGAACTAAATCAGCAATTTACTCTTACTCTTATTTCCGTATTTGTTACAATAACAACTATTAATATTAACTTAACTATTTCATATTTTACCTATAAATATAGGATTATGCTGCTCATATATTTGAAGCAATCAATTCAATAATATTTATCTTATTATGTTATCTTTCAAGATTGATGGATGAAACATTTTTGATAACTTATCGAAATTCCATTCATTACTGCAGGTCAGATTCCGCCTAGAGCTGCAAGCTGGCTCTTCCAGGAAAGTTGTTGCTGCAAATGCTGCAAGAGATTTGGGAGCGACATGGGTGATTCTCGACCGGTTAGTAAATATCTTCAATCAGGAAAGAGATTATGTTTCACAATTGTTTGAGAATATTCTTCGGGTGAGGTAAGGTATTCTTGATGAACGTTCATCAATGTACCCAGTTAAAGGCTTCACGTGGGTACTGTACTCACCTGAAATTTCATCGTTTGGTACAAGAAACAATATCAATATAACTTGTACCCAAATTATATTATAACAATGGTACAGTACCACAAGCTTCTATCCAATAACTTGAACCCAAAATAAAAATAGTAAATATATATATATGTGATTTGCAAATTGACCCACAAATATATAGATAATTGTAGCATGACAATTAATTATATAGATAATTGTAGCGTGACAATTAATTATATAGATAATTGCAGTGTGACCCTTAATTTATGAGATATTATACCCATACCCCTTGATGAACATAATACATGGAAGTGTTGATGCACCCAATCTTTTCACCATTATTAAGCCCATCCTATGAAAAATAAGGAGAAAGTTGATTAATTAATAAACTAGAGCTACTCCATTTAATACTAATCAGTTTTTAGACAGTGTCAAGTGTGTCCTCTCTCCTCATAAGGGTGTGGCCCAAACCCGATCAATTAAATTGACTTAACAAATATCCGAAAGTGCATTCAAAATTTTATATCCCTGCATCATTATGGAATTCAATAAGTTTGATTTGCCTTGAATCACGTTTTTCAGTAGAAAATCGGACTTGCGTCAGAACTTGGAAAGTCCCGATTCAACATCCGAAATCTGGTACGAGGCACTTCGGACCTTAGTCGGGACTTGACCAATTACCGCAATATGCTATGTGAGGGATCGAACCTTCATCGGGACTTGGTCGGTACTTGCCAAGTCCCGATCTCGCCTTACACAGTTAGGTTTATGGCATTTCTGATGTGCTCTGGGCTTAGTCTCATAGTTTTCTTAGGTTTTTCTGTTTACCTATAATTAAAGAACTTGTTTATACAATCTAGTTTAAGATTAAGACGCATAGATTAGATTTCATGTTTTCTATTCTTATGAGATCATAATGATCATATATTGTTAGGGATACCACGTCAAATCTAGTTTTCATTACTTTTCGTAGTTTACATTATTCATATATCTTCGTTGTTCACCGCATTAGTCACTGACAATAAGTTCCGTTATAACACCCCTATTCATTTTTCTGTGTAGGGAAATGAAGAAGCAAAAACAATACTTCGTTGAGAATCTTTCGTGTGGATTGTCGAGAATGAAAAGGAACAGTTCTATTGATCTTCTTAGAGGGCCTATTTTAAGGAGAAACAGAACAAGTATTTTATATGATGAGATGGTACCAGGAGAAACATGGGAAGAATTTCCATCTCCGTTCAGTAAGTAACATGAATGATCCTCACCTCCCCATTGGTCTGATAGTATTCAAATAAAAAAGAAAACCAAGTTTCTCTTACATGAAGTGGAGTCGACAACATGAATATAGTTTCTACCTAATTCTCTATTACTTTTCCTGGTAAACTTTATGGTGTTTTTGGATCGAGGTGAATCTAAGTGAGGACAAACTTTTAAAATTAACCTAAGTTAAAGGAATGTAGGTGAAACTACTATAATTATAATTCTATTTGATATCATTACCTATAAATAGTAATATAAAAAATATAACTCTAAAATTATATATAATAGAACTGACATTTATATCCTTGCTCTTGCTTCTATAGAAAATATTTAAATTGACAACCATAATTGATTGAACTAACAATATAAATAATAACATACAAGACAATTAATTAACAAAGTTAGATATTCCAAGTTATTAATATGTTCATTATACACACAATACTAAACATTGTAATGAAAACTACAATTAACAATTATTAATATTCTTATAACAAATACCACTTACACATTCTATAATAATGTTAGAATCTTTTATTACAAATGGTAACTTCAAATATGTTAATAGTATTATCATTTACGCATTCTTCAATAATATTTCTATCTTTTTTCTTTAAAGTCAATATTAATTAAAAATATTGTTGAATTATAACAAAAATATTATTTAATACTAATAAAACTATTACTGAATGTTAATAAGAATATAAATACAAATATATAGATACATGATGTGCATTAGTAAACAAATATTATTCAAATTTAAATATAATGAAGCCTCTTATAATTTTTAATAAAAATTATAAGATAAAAATAGTTACGTTAAGGCAACCAGACGAAAATCCAATTTATTAAATAATATATGTTAGTATGGATGAATAAGGAAATTCAAATAATATTTGTTAATACAACATGAAGAAAGAATATCAATTAGGCTTTTTGTAGTACTAGTATTATGTTACGTGCGTTGCACGTGATAAATTTTTGAATAAATTGTTAACGATATATACTACATATATCAAAATTTATATGGATGTGTAACTTTTCACATTAATCGAGTTCAATGTCAGTTCATGTGCAATTTGTAATTTCCTCGAAGAAAACATCAAAAAAGGGAAATTATACCATTGCACATGATTGATTTATAATAATCAACAAACACAAGTGTACAACCATTATAATTTATAAATATTTTACCAAATAATAATGAATTTGAAAAGGACATTTACTTATGCATAAAGTAATATAATATTGATATACTTAAGAGTACTATAGTATTGATATACTTAATTAAAGATATCCATATATGGATAATTGATATACTATATACCAATAAAAATATCTCACAGACTACATGCACTCACGTATACGTGAAAGCTTATTATTAAAATTCTTCATATGTAGATAATTCATAGATAACGATTTAATAAAAGAGAATGAAAATTATCTCACATGATAAACACTTCAAATGTTATAGTTTTTCATCACTAATAGATAACTGAGAAATACTATGAAATATTATTACCATTACTGGGTCATCGTTACAGTAAATATATAAAGTTAAGCAAAAATATCTAAATTTAAAAATATAATAAAGAAATCATTTACATAAGAACCTCTCTTTTAAAAGTGAGTTTGTTACTAACTAAAATAATTAATACTTTTTCAACTATATAGATGATGATTTTAAATCAAATGATATTATCAATAAAAGATTAAAAAAATTTACATTTTTTGGATTAACTCATATTTGTTACTAAGAATACGCATATGATAGTTCACCATTCTACTTAGTGTATTTTCTACGTAATACTAAATAACTACATTATATTAATATATGTGATGATGCATATGTGCAATATATAAAAATATTAATTGACTATAATTTCAACGAGCCATACAAAAGTACATAACAAAGATTTTGCAATTCATCTTTGAAAGAAGATTATGAGATTATGTGACACACTAAGACGAAGTTACATAACATGTTTTGGGCCTTAGATAGTATCAGGACTATAAGAACTTCATCTAATCTACTGTTATTATTTCTTCAAATATCTATTCATAAAGAAATATAAGTCATTCGCTAACGCGTCTCTTAGATAGTTCTCTTATAAAACAGTTACCTTGATGTTTTATTCGTATAAAAAGATAGTTAATCAAATCATAAAATCAATGTAATTGCTCTTCTTATTTTTTGTTTTGAATTGATCTTCTATAATGAAAAGAACTATGACATTGATATAAAAAGAATGTAAAATATCAATTTGAAGTCATCAATATGATTTTTAATACTAAAATAATACAAACATTATTACACTAAAATATAAGGGCTTTAATACATTCACATATAGTTGAATCTATAATTGAAACTAATATTTTAATAATAACTTTAATATAATTGTTATTTATATATAAATTAGCGATGAGAGTATGAATGCGATGGTATTACACTTCACTATTACAATAAATTTTTAAGTATTATACAATTAAAGTACATATGAGCTAAATTGTCAACAAGGTTTGAAATTATAAATAACCGAAGACCTCCTTTTTCAATAATAACTTTAATACAACTTGATGACTACTTTTCCTAAAACAAATAACGAATAAAATATATATTAATCATGAAATTGTAAGGATCAAAATTTAAATAGAATTAGATATGTAATGGTAATAATTTTTTAAACTAATTGTAAGATTTATATGGTTTGATGACTACTTTTGCTAAAGTAAACTATGAATCCAACTTTTTTTACAATTTACATAGTTGACATTCATATGTCAGTCATATATTATACAAAATTGAATATATTGCATATAAGTCATATATAAATACATACAAATACATATTTTAACCTTATTTGAGTATCAATCATATGATTGAAAAATCTTATAAAGAAACAGTGAATTAAATAATTTACAATGAAAAAGTTGTATATGTTGATTCTAAAAGAGACTAAAGGGTCATATAATTTCGCAAATTAACCCAAACATTTACTCCCTCCATCGCTAAATGATAAACCCATCTACTTTTTTACGGTATCCAAGACACGACTTAAAACATAAATATTTTTAATTTGACAAGTGTAAAAATTATAAGAACTTGATATTTCAAAAATATATATTGAGACGAATCTAACAAGATCTCATATGACTATATTATTTCTTATCGAGTAATAAAAGTTTACGGTAAAAACTTTCGAAGTTTGACCCAGAGTCAAAATGGCTCTATTAAAAAGGGATGGTAGAAGTAATTTATATTAACTTATATGAATTTAATTTATATTTTAGTAATAACCATTTTAATTTTTTAATTTGACTTTTGATCCTTATAATTTCATCATATATACATATATATGTATGTATATATATCGTTTTAATATATAATAAAAGAACACTCTTACAAAATTTAAAATAATATTATATGTAGATTGAGCTTACGATAACATTAAAGAAATATTTTCATAATATTCTTATTGATTATTATGTATCAATAGAAGGCATATTATTATTTTATGCATAAATACATTTATATAGAAAGAATATAAAAGTCATCAGTTAATTTTACATATCTCATCCAAGTTTAATAATTAAATAATATTATATGAATGTATTTTTTGTTTTATATATAGATATATTAACTTTAGTATATTGATCATATTTCTAGTTTTTATTGTGAATGAACTAACGATAATTCATAAAAGTAAGTAAAGAACTATAATATAAAGGAAATTTTACATTGAGAAGTCTCAACAACAAACCAATATTCCTGATGATTGTTCAATTGTACATTGTATGTCCAAACCTGTAGATGAAAGATAAAAACGATGCTAGTTGATAAACAACAGAGAATTTGTGCAAATATGATTTTTTTTCTTAATCATCGATGTTAATGAAAATGAAAAAATGAACTGCTCGAACAAAAAAAATTGATTTACTTTAGATGAAAGACAAGAAAAAATGATAATAGATTGAAGGATATAAAGGAATGTTAAAAGTAAGGTAACTCCAAGATATAGTGTTAAAACACATTTATTGAGTGTCATTATTTCTCAAAAACATTATTTATTCTCATTATTTTTTTAAATTAGATTTTTAATTGACATTATTACCAACTATATAGTGTAGTTTTAAAAGTTAAATGTTATCTTTAGTAATTGTTGTGTCTTTTGAAGATCTTTCTACTAATTTTAACTTCTAACTTTTGTTATAGTCGAATTTGAACTCTTATAAATATTTAATAATTTTTACAACTTTTATGTCTAAATATTGCTTTTTGATCTCATAATATGCATATTGTCATTTTTTAATCACTCAATATCAATTGATATTATGTAATTAAATCATGTAAAAGAAATAGTTCTCCATATTATCATCTTTAGAGCTAAATATTATTTTGATAAATATGAATATTTTTACCTGTTTTTTAGACTCTCGTGGAATATTAAAAACTATTTGAGCATTTAGGTTATGTCATTAATAAATTTAATGGAGAACCTTATACTCTTGATGATGTGATTCTTATTGGCTCTTGAAATTCTTTATCTTGTTATTATCACAAGGATTGTTGAAAATATAGTATTTGAATGTGCTATAAAATTGAAATTGTATTATTAGTTTAATTTGATTATATATGCTTAGTTTTATTTTGATATAATAATTATTAGAGAAAGTTGAATTGGCTCATCAAAGTGATGATCCTAAAATTACACTAAATAATACATTTAATTCCATTAATTATTGTGTAGGAAATGATTACACTAATAACGGTAGTGATGCACCTTCTCTGAGTTATTTGCATTCGAATGAAATAATGTAGTTGTCGCCAATAATTAATGGATACAATTGGTTGAGATGAATTTTTCATTTTTCAAATAATCATCAATATTACTTCATAATGTACCCATCCCTTCATCTTCTCATTAAAAGATACATATAATTGAAAAATTAAATTAGTAGTAATATATGAATGGGAAGGGGTAAAATAGTCTTGACAAAATGTGGAAGAAACACCTAAGGGTGTTGGCTCTTTTATAAGTATTATAGATTATAGATTATAGATATGTGATGATGGTAGTTTATGCAATTAATTGAGAAGTGATTTTTTTATAAGAATATGAGAGTGTTAGAATTTTTGGAGGGAAATAATATTAGTGGGTGTTTTAGTCTAAAGTAATAATAATAAAATTATTAATTCATTAACATACCATTACACCACAATTTGAGGGTGAATGATTTGAGGAAATGAGAACAAATCTATTCACTTAGACTAACATATATTAACTTTATTTTTTAGTTCAAAACATAGCGAATGATGTAATTCATATAGATTAACCTACTATATTCACCTCAAAAACAAACTGATCATTCGTCTTTCATCTCTCTGAGCTCTAGGCCTTCCTTATACTTAGTACATGGAAATAGGATTCTGAAAGTTACTTATGTTGGAGAAAAATTTGGGATGTGCCTCTAGCGGTTCGGTACTTCATTTCAAGAGTGCTCAGACTCTGGGTAACCAACCACAAGCAGATCCTCCCTTGAACAAACGTGGAGTTACTCATGCACCTGCAGTGGATCAAACCCACACACTTATGGAAAAGCACACTCTTATAGTGACGCCCGTGACCATTCTTCATAATAATGTCCCTGTCATGTTGCTGCATATATGTCATGACATATATACACCATGATTTAGCTGAAATTTTCTTGCATCACGTATATGAAAACCTTGTTAAACACCATATCTCGGCATCATGTTTTGAGTTTAGCCAATTTAGGTTTTGTAATTAAATAAAGATTGTAGTAATTACTAGGAAATGTTATAATGTACTGCATACCATTAATTCACATCAGTATAACATCATGATTTTTGTTAAGATGCACATCCCATATGGGAAGTCGATGTCATCCCGGGTCAATATATAAGATTTTGGGCTATTACTTCTATTGTCAATTGATTTTAGAGTGGAACCGCGTAGGCACTTAACAGTTTTTTTGTTCTATTGGTAATCAGATACTTTAATGTTTGGTGTTGTAAGGCGAAGCATTTGGCAGAGGTTTCCATACGCATAGAAACTCGCAATCCATGTTGATGGTTCCATTTGCAGGTAAATCAAAGAATACGTCGTTGCAGCTTCCAGACGAAGGAAATATACACATGAGCGCTCAAGGATCATGTAGCCGAACATCATTGTATCAAATTTTGGAAGCTGTGAAGATTGGTGAAGCAGAAAGATCTGGCGGTATCAATCCATCTAAGAAACAGAAACAGCACGAAGGAGGACATGAAAGCTTAGTTGAGATTACTGGGAGAAATGTGTTTTTCAAAAATTACAAGTGCACAGTTTGTAATAACAGGAGGCCTAAGATGGGATGGTATAGAGACTTTAGTTATGATGAGCTTTACGAAGTAACTAATGGTTTCGATGAAAAAAATTATTTGTCAGAAGGAGGATTTGGTTCTGTATATAGAGGAGAGCTGAGGAATGGGTTGAAAGTAGCGGTTAAGCAATACAAAACTGGTAGCATTCAGGGAGAAAAAGAGTTCAAGTCAGAGGTCGATGTACTAAGAAAAGCGAGACATCAGAATCTAGTCACCTTACTTGGTTCTTGTTCAGAAGGTAGCCGCAGATTGCTTGTCTATGAATATGTATGCAATGGATCATTGGACCAACGCTTAGCCGGTAAGCAGTTTCTCGCATCAACAATAAATGCAGAGTCCTTGGTCTCTTCTAGATTCCAGTTTTGATGAAGCGTCTCACGTTGTGCAGAAAACATCAAGACACCACTAACATGGGAAAAGAGGATTAAAGTTGCACTTGGTGCTGCCAAAGGTTTAGAGTACTTACACTCCAAGAACATTATCCACCGGGATATGAGTTCAAACAACATCCTCATCACTCATGATCATGAAGCACTGGTAATATTTCGCCTTATCATTTAACGAACATGTGAGCAAAGAACAGGAATACTTCAATTGAAGAACGTAACATTCTTGACAGTATTTTCTCCATCTGCATTAGCTAGGAGACTTTGGCCTTGCCAAAGTGCAGCATGATGAATCTCTCCATGCGTCAAATAACAGCGTGGTTGGCACTGTTGGATACTTTGCACCAGAATACGCAGAGAGTGGAGAACTCTCTACCAAAACAGATGTATACTCTTTTGGAGTTGTTTTACTGCAGATTATAACTGGTTTACCAGTTATAAATAACATATTGGGAGACAGGAGTCTAATTGGATGGGTAAGAAACTCAAATTATCATCAAATACAGTCATTCGTTTTATAATTATACATCCACGTTCGAAGAATTTATAATTAATAGAAACTGGCATTAAGTTATGAGACACTACAAAACATTTTTTGATATCCATAATCTTTTACCCAGGCGTTACCGCTTCTAGAGGAGAAAAACTACCCAGACCTCATAGACAAGACGATTATGGACTATGATATTCATCAGCTGTATTGTATGGTGAAAGTTGCAGAAAAATGTCTTAGTAATGCGCCAAATGACCGTTGTACAATGAAAGAGGTCAGTCATATGAAAGTTTTTTTAACATCATTATGCATATTTGAAGGAATTAGCCTTACAAACGAATAACTAATTGGAACTCCTTTCGCTTAAATTTTTTTCTGTCACTTGCTAGCATCGCGTTCCTATATGCAAAAATTATGTAGTTTTTGTTCATTTTTGTTACAATTTTTTGCCTTGGGGTGATGGTTTGCCATCAGAATAAACCAAGCCAAATGAAACCAAGCTTGTCGCACATTCCTACTAAGGGGTGTCGGCGATGATTTGGTGCAACATTTTTTCATAAAAATTGTTGCCAAACACCCTCATACTCTGCCTATTAAATACTGGAGAGGGTATCATGAATACCCTACGTACACTCTAGATCCGCCCATGCTAACTTCTATCGACAATTGTTAAAATTTGTTGTTTGTCTTCTTAACAGATTGTCACAAGTTTGAGTGATACAATTGGAGAAGGCGACTTTTATGGCTTTGAATGATTCAATAGTAAAAGGCAAATGAATCTGAGAAAAGCAAATACATAGTTTGAGCTTCAAACTGCCTAGAACGTTTTTGGAAATAAGTATTCTAACAAAAGACATGTTAGATAATATGTAACAATAAAAAGTATCACGTATTTGCAAATACCCCATATTGAAATCCTGGGTCCATCCGTGAAAGTTAGTTTTCATAAAATTTAGGAAATTGTATATTAAAACATGTAACTTGTCATCTTTATATTTTTGTGTGAGTATATATAGACTTCGACAAATCAAGTCAAAAAGTTTGTATATATGCATAAATAATACGGAGTAGTAGAAGTGTAGAACACTAGTACAAAAATGGATTTAGACGACGCTTAAGAAAAGTTTTAGACACCACAACATAAAAAACGCTACTATGAAGAATGTTATTAATTGAAATCAATTTTTTTGTAGAGATAAGTTTAAGTTTTCAATTTTTTTTTAGAATTATAATAACTAAAGTAAATTCACTAATCTTCTTGAATATATATATATATATAGTAGTCTGTTTATGAACAAAGCATGTCTGGGAAGAAAAACCTTGAGCGATAGACAGAGATTTTAGTAGGTACCTCAGAATATTGTATGGCAGACCTGCCATCTGATATTCTTTCCAAATGAAAAATGCCGTCTTTAAATCATCTGCACTTACACATGCATCAAGAAGAAAATCAACAACTTTCCTTCAAGGTCGAAGACCAGGTTCTTTTACAGCTCGAAGTAATTCCGAGCCAATACTGCATGTCTTAGGCTCTTGCAATTCTTCCTGTAACTGAAGAAATCTATATATCTAGCTGTCCTTCAAAATTAAGATGCTCCTGACAATTGCATTAAAGAACATGAATTACTAACATGATGTAGCATAGAATGGTTTCAAGGTAAAATCGACTAAACTCGTTCAACTGAAACTTACAATGAGAGCTAGAGCAGCTTTGGGCTCCAAACTGCATCCAGACTGTTTAGTTTCTTCATATATGGTAAGCGCATCAGACAGTTGCCCATGTGACGCAAGAGCCGAGACAAGCACACTTCTAATCTCATTTGAGTTCTTCATAGGTATCAGGCCATCAAGACTTACCTGCAAAATAATATTCATTCAGATCATATCGCCAGAGTTCTTGGACAGCCAGTCACCAAATTAATATACAGCGAGTTCTGTTAGAAAAACAAGAGAGACCATAAATATGATGAAATATATATTAAGTTGTTAGAATCTCAAGCTTAACTCCTTCACTTTGAAATTAGCTTATGTTTATGTTCTAGTCTCACTTGTGATTTTCCATATTGTGCAGAGAATTTTAAATGTTCAGTATAGCATTCTAGACCATGTATCCGAGGAATACCGCTAATTAATCTCAAGAATCTTTGTTGCAGACCCTAGCCAGGTCTGTAATGTTGAGTTGTTTTGAAAATAGTTAGGTGTTAGGTTACTAGTTGAGCACCAGAGCTATTTCTAGTTTCGGGGGTACATGAATGCGACCTGTGAATTTAATTAGAAATCGACTTTAATGTTCTTACTTAAAATGTCTTACTCTTACATATGTGCACCGCAACAGAGGATTAACATGAACCAGATCAGGACCCACCCTTGGTTTCTAAGAAGCAACCAGTTTGAAGAACCTGATCAACCAATGCAAAGCCTAGATACTATCATGCAGATAATTTCTGAGGCTACCATACCACCTACTGGTATGTATAACTTCGACATCATGGATGATGACATGGATGATCTGGATGACCTGATTCTGATCGTGATCTAGATGTTGGTAGCAGTGGCGAGGTCATATATGCAATGTGATCCCATCTTCAATATCCCTTCATGTAAAAGAGGAAGCTATATGAGCTTTAGTCTAAGTGAAGTTTCGGTGTCCTAGAAAATGTTCTAAATGAAACACAGTTTGTTCTGTATCAGTTTAGGACATCAGGAGATATCTTGATTACATTTACATGGGAGATGAAGCTGATAGGAGTTGCCACTCGATAGTATACCGTAGATATTTGTGTCCAATCATCTGCAGTCTGTATTCCTTCAACAATTTCCATGGATATTGGAT
>CM016567.1:15739583-15839583 GCA_003412495.2 Echium plantagineum | reverse complement strand
TACGAAAAAAATAAAATTATTGCACAGGCGAGACTGTGCTCAAACCACTAGTATGTCTAGTCCATTATATAATCCATAATCCATTATATTACTCCATTATATATATATGTCCATTTACGACTACACCTAAACTTAATTTTTGGAAACTTCTCAATTCTTACTTCTGATAATTTCTCATCGAAAAACGCCAATTTTTGGCTTTCTGACTCCCTCCGTACTTCGATCTGACAATTCTCATCGCCGGTTCTCTTCGTTTGTTCCAAAACTTCTCATATTCTTTGTCCATACTTTGATCTTCAATATGCCGATTCTTTACTATTGTTATTTTATACCTTAACGGTTTACTTGTTGCCTCTGATTTAATCATGAAAAAATGATGTGATAAACCTGATTTTCATGTTGTTATAACGACGGAAGCGATTTAACAATCGAATGCGAATCTTAGATAAAGAATTACGTACCAGAATTTAACGTGGTCTAATGTTGGGACTACTCCACAGGCTCCAAGCCACAAACAAATTTACTATAATGGAGAGATCATGTTACAGAGTTTGATCAATCAGATATCAGACGAATAAGATTATAAGGCTCTCTATTGTAGAACTCTTAACCTATATAATTAGCTACATTCTACATTATGTCTCTCTCTAGCTTCTAGACCTCAGAGAATAGAAAAAACACGAAATCTATTCTCTGAGTCTTCTTTTCAGCTCATAGGTTGTATGAGCAAGTCTCCTATTTATAGGTAAACAGGAAAACCTAACTAAACTAGGAGAGAAAGCCCAAAACCCACCAGAAATCTTATTTCTGCCAGCATGCCATAGGAAGCCCAGATTCTGATTCAAGGCATATTCCAACAATCTCCACCTTGACTTAAATCCTCTTCAGATCTCAGCTACACAGAAACTCTTCCCAATGCACCAGAATGTACTACTAGTACTAGATGTGCTCAGATAGTGAACTAAACGTGCGTGCCAGATGTATGCGCCCATACAATATGCACCACGATTCGACGAACTACAAATGTGACTCTACCTGAGATGTTTAAAACTATGTCAGATGTACCAATTGTACCAAATGCGCTAAAAGAACTCAGATATGTGACAGATGCGTCCCTAAGGCACTCAGAAGAGATAACAAATGCCTAGCACCTTAATCTCACATGTTGCCTTGCCACCAAGCAACTGCAAATGTATTGATCACAATACCAGACGAATAGTAAACAGAAAAAATATTCTCCATAACTGTGACAGAAGTGTCCCAAACCGACACCAAAGGAATAGACGATGCTCAGCATCTTCATCCCATATTGCCCTGCCACCGGGATGTCTTTCTGCGATTACTCTTGGTAGAGAGTAATATTCTAACACCATTGAACCTCCCCACTGTTGTCAATGCTACCATGAAACTTGGCGCCACTGGAGTTGATGCCACCTAAAAGTGAATGAGAACTACCATTCTCCGAACCACTACTGACTCCAGAATTCCTCCACCTGTTTCCCAACACCACAACAATGCGACCCAAAGAACGTCCTACCTTGAAAGACATACAAGGTTCCACGAACTACACAGAAAATCGTCCTACCTTGGACACACAAAGTTCCACGAACTACACCTCTGAAACTTACATTTGAACCTATATAGACAACTAATTCTCCACATTCTTCGTTGAAACTGAACCCCTTCTTGTCCAAATGACCCAGAGATAACAATTCATCGTCAAGTGAGTTACTTGTCTTACCTCATTCAATGTAAAGGCTGCTCCGGATCAAGGACTGACAAATCAGTGTAACATGTGTCATCCTCTACAACTAGGGTCATGTCTCCTTCGTGATGCGTACTATCATTGGCAATCCCGACAATACCACCCCGACACCCTTTTCTGTTATTGCTTCCTCTTGGGACATACCAGACCAACTCCATATGCTGTAGCACTCACTCGTCACACTCGGACCCATCATCGGCCTACTGAAGAACTTCTTGTCCGATGTATCATAATTTTCACTAGTATAATCCAGTGCATCATGAACGTCCAACCAAAAGACTAGGTGAGAATTATCTACTATGGAGAGCATAACTGATCTGATCCGGAACCCTAGAGACTGAAACTAATTCCTCCCATTATGCTTCTCTAAAATCGTGACTTCACCACTCATCTTCTTCGCAAATCTAGCCCCAGGCTCTGATACCAATTTCTTCAGAAATCATGATCACCAACCTTAGCTCTGATACTAATTTGTTATAACAGCGGAAACGGATTAACAATCGGATGCGAATCTTAGACAAAGAATCACGTAAAGTGCACGAAAGTAAAGAACACCAGAATTTAACGTGGTCTCCCTAACAACGTGTTAGGACTACTCCACGGACTCCAAGCCACAAACAAATTCACTATAATGGGAAGATCATGTTACTGAGTTTGATCAATCAGATCTCAACTCATAGGTTGTATGAGCAAGTCCCCTATTTATAAGTAAATAGAAAAACCTAACTAAACTAGGAGAGAAATCCCAAAACCCACCAGAAATTCTATTTCTGTCAGCATGCCCATAGGAAGCCCAGATTCTGATTGAAGGCATATTCCATCATATGTATTGTTGCCTTATTGTCTCTGATTTAATCATGAAAAAGTGATGTGATAAATCTGATTTTCATGTATTGTTGTTTCATTGCCTCTGATTTAATCATGAAAAAATGATGTGATCAATCTAATTTTCATGTATTGTTGCCTTATTGCATCTGATTTAATTATGAAAATGATGTGATAAATCTGATTTCCATGTATTGTTGCCTTACTGTCCTGTAATCTCGTTGTCTTACTGCCCTGTAATCTCGTTGTCTTATTGTCCTGGAAAAGTGATTATAAATATGATTTTGATATGAAAATTATCATTTCGGATCGAACGTCCGGTACACCGTGCGTGAACCCCACTACTAAAAAAATTCACTTTGACGACCCTTGAAAACTCTGTTAGACGACATCTTTGAGTGTTAAGATTAGAGGGATCGGCCAAGTCGAATTCACTTCGCCGACACCACACGGGAGGACATCAACTTCCGATGTGGGATGTGCATCTTAACAGGTTATCACATTATATTTTGTTAAAATATTATATCTAATAACATTTTGTTACTTCTAATTAAGTTCATTGACGTAATGTAGACGTTATTATTGGGTGTTGGTTGCGATCAACATGAAGACGCCAGAGAACATCTATTACATGATCCGTCGCGGGTACGTCATGGTCGTGAAGGGCGAATGGATTTGGTGAATACAATTAATGGGTAAGAGGGTTAATTCTCATTCCAAAAATCCATACAATTAATATATGTTAACTTATATGTATATATTAATTGTCATTATATATTTTTTTTATTTTCAGGGCAATCATTTCATGTCGAGGTATAAAGAATAATAGTTCAGTTAGGAAAAGATTGACCCAGCAGAACAATTGGGTCAACATAGAGGTATATTTATAAATTAATCTTTATCGAAAGAGTTTAGCTAATATTTAAAGTATAACTTTAGTGATTGGAATACGTTTTATGTAGTGACTGATGCAAGATCCTTCTTCATGTTTGTGTGGATTCTATCTTTGGTTGGTCATAAAAGACATAAGTATTAAAATCCAACAATACTAATCTTTCTTTGGCTGTGAGTATTTCTTATTATTAACACCGTTTATAAGTTATTTCTTTTACATCTTTCTTTGTTTATAATATTGTTTATGAAATCAATTATAAACCTAACATTTTATTCTAATTCAGTATTAACGGACACACCACTATGATAAATTTCCAGAGAGCAGAATTACTTTAGTTCAACATGGATGGTACAGTAATTTCTACCGCAAATTCGTCGTTGAACCTAATGTGTATGAGATTTAGTAATTATTGCATATTTGCATTTATACACTACTTGAAGTACTAATTAGTTTTTAAGATATTTTCCCTTAATTTTTTGTTCATGATGTTTATTTTTATATTGTTTATGTTTTTTAGTTTGTCTTTGTCTAACTATTGTATTTATTGCTTTTTTGCCTATTTTGGGAAGACCTAAAAGACATTGTATTATTATTTTTCTTAATTAACACGTAAACCGTGGGCATGGGTTTAAACAAAAAAATTTATGTATATATATAATATAATTTAGGTTAAATATAATAATATTCAAAAAAAAAATTCACTTGAACGACCTCACACGGAGTGTCGGCCAAGTGAGCCATTTGCATGTGGTGTCGTCCAAGTGATGAGTTCCACTTGGCCGACCCCTCTAATCTCAACACTCAAAGGTGTCGTCTAAAGTGACTTTTTGTAATAGCATAAACAATACTAAATAAATTTAATTATATCAGCGAATTGTATATATAAGTTGATAGCATGCTATTGTTGTTGCAACCATTGATCTCCATCAATAAAAGAGACATTAAGGAATTTTGAAGCTTGTGTATCATTAAGCTTCTGAGCATATGGAACCCTCGACGTGGTATTAGCTCCTGGTCCTGAACAATTGTACTCTCCATAGAATATGGACCTGCATAAATTATAAAGTGATTAAAGAATGTCAACAAATCAGCAAGATTTAAGGGATGAAGTTTTTATTTTTTTAATGAAAATATCGCTTTAAGAAAAATGAATGTAGATGATGTATGTATTGGTCGCAAACAATTTATGTACATATTCATATGGGCGAGTTTAAAATCGCCCACAAAGTTGCGGGTTTTAGACGGGTTTGGATCCAGGTGACTACGAGAAAATTATTACAATAGTCCTACATAATATGTGCAAGCTGTTTTGGTCCCATTAAATCTATGGTCTGCCGAAATGATCCCTCATAGAATAATCCTAACACTAGTACAAAATTATGCTTAGACAGCACCACTTAGACAACGCAAAAAAAAACTCCGTCTAAGTCAATACTTCAGACGGCGCCTCAATAAACGCCGGCGAAGTCAAAACCCAAAAGCCCTACGCGTATAGTAGTCGACTTAGCTCATTATTCCCGCAAATCAATAATTCAACCCTAAAATCCCCAATACCCATCTTCAATATAGTCCAACACCCCCCCCCCCTCATCGTCAAAGGTCCGATCACCATCCCATGGCCTTCGTATCAGCGTTTTTTTGTTCCGTCTAAGGCCTTTCTTGAGCGCCCTCTAAGGCATTTCTTGAGCGCCGTCTAACGCCTTTTTAATACTAGTGAAAGGTGCAGTTTAGTCTCTCTTTTGATGGAGACGTTAAATTTAGATGAAAATGAGATCAAAATTGAATTTTAAGACTTAAATATTTCTTGAAAATGTGCACTTTAGTCTCCGGTATTGGTCGAAAAGCAGCCGCAAAATTTAATGTCACATTCAAAAGAGGGACTAAAGTGCACATTTCGACCAATTTCATGGATCATTTGAGCAAATAGAACATT
This sequence comes from Echium plantagineum, assembly GCA_003412495.2. Lineage (NCBI taxonomy): Eukaryota > Viridiplantae > Streptophyta > Magnoliopsida > Boraginales > Boraginaceae > Echium > Echium plantagineum. The sequence goes on along the minus strand of CM016567.1, from coordinate 15,834,165 downwards.
TAAAGGGACTAAAGTAGAATTTGCACATATTATCTAGGACCATTTCAGCAATTATCTCATATAAATACTATGTATATTAATATGTCATTAATAAGTTATCTAAAGCCTTCGGGGCATAGCTCAACTGGTAAAGAACTAGAGTGGTAAGTACTCGCAACCTCGTCTCTTCACACAACATGGGTTCGACTCTCACAATCAAAGAGCGAACTTTGCGTTGATGAAGTAGTTAACAAGCATGTTCTAGTCCACCGATTAGGTCATACATATTCTGCAATTTACCTTCTTTGTGTACTTCAAGGCGAAGGTATGTGGAATCCGTTAATGTAACAGTTTCACCTTTCTTATGAATAAGCAATGTAAGTACACCTTTATTATCTTAAGTATGTGTGATGGTTAAACTCGTAAAGACACGTGTCAGTATATATATGGATGGCAAAACTTAGGAAAGTAATGATGATGTGAATAGAGATGTTACTGGTCTCTTGTGGGATCATTGAAGTCATTCCAACCCTCTGGAGCAATAATATCAGTCATATAAGTATTTACAAAGACCACTGTAGAGAAAGGCCTCCAAGCCCTACCAAGCCAAATTCTTCCTGTGCCACCTATAGAGCTATTCACAAATGCATATCCACTGTTCTCATCTTTTGAAGATCTACCATGAGCTGTTATAGCTCCATTTATGAATCTCACTCCTGGAGCCACTGGATTTGCCATCGAAATCAACATGCAATCCTATATATTTGACCATGATTCAATCAGTAATGAATTTTTGTATTTTAAAGTGTATGTTCGAAATCAACATACAATCCTATATAGACCATGATTGCAATGATATGAGATGACTTTTAGGTGTTAGTATGATAACTATAAGAACAACATGCGTCAATGTATCTGAGTAACGGAAAAGGGGTTCAATAGTACATAGTTTTACTTTTACCGATTTTTATATGTTGAATACGGTGCTAAAAGTTCCTCAATTTCAAAAATATTACTCCCTCCATCGAAAAATAGTTGACGTTCTAACAATTTGCACATAGATTAAGAAAAATTAAAAGTAGTCAAAAAGTACAACGAAAAAGTAGAAATACAATTATTTGGAACTATATCATTGGTTGCTGCTAATTTCAATAGAAAAAGTAGTAAAAAAAAATCCATTAGTATGTAAAAGTACAATTTTCAATGTTAAAACGTCAATTATTTTAGGACAAAAAAATAATGCCAAAACGTCAACTATATGTAGGGAATATCTAATTCTAAATTTGATAGTTGATTGTCTAATTCTAAAATCTAATATAGAAATATATGGTGTTTAATACTCCCCTGTCTGTTTTAACCTATTATTTAGAATCTTTTGAGTTAAATTTTGAAAACTTTGAACATGAACTTTTATTAGTCGGTATGATATAATATAGTCATGTGTTGTATCTTATTAGTTTCGTTTCAATCTCTTTTTTTGAATATCAACTTTTTATAATATTTACGTGTATAAAATTAGAGATATTTTTATTTTAAGTCGTGTCTCGTTAATGAAAAGTCAAAACAATAATATTTCCTTCATTCCTTTCTTGTCTTTCTACTCTTAATTTTCGGGACCATTTCTGCACCAGCTATACACTTACAGAGACCATTTGTGCATCAGTATCACTTATGGGGACCAAATAAAATGTAGCAATGATCCATTTACTAAGACCATTTTGATAAGTACCTCACTTTTATTCATTAGATTATAAGCCAACCAACTAATATAATTTCATCTAATTATCAGTCTACATTTTTAATTTACTTTTGATTACTTTTCCTTAGTCTATATGCAAATAGTTATACGTATACATATCTAGAAATATAAGTAAAAAAAGAACGGATAAAGTAAAAAAAAAAAAAGAACGGATAAAGTATTTGGTTGTTTACGGAAATCAACGTACTTTTGTACTCATATTTTTCTTTTTCGCCATTATTGCTTTAGATTTACTTTTCATTTTAAAAGTATTGTGCGAATAATAATAAATTTTCTTAACCCTTAATAAAATACTTTTTGACTAAACAATCAAATATTTTAAGACGATGGAAATTAGATATTAGCCTAACTCGGCATATTGTATAGAAAGACTAAAGTGAGAGATGTGAAACCTCATAAAAAGATTTTCCATTGCCAAAAATGAAATCAATTGATCCTTGGATGAAGCATTCTTTAAAATAGTGTCGACCTCGGTCATCATGAAGAGTATCTTGAGCCCCAAAGAATCCACAACCCGAAAAGGCTGCTTGGTCCCCTGATATTCTCATAGCCACAGCTTGTGCTCCAACTGCCCCTGGTCTTGGACTTGGAGCTACATTCTAGAATTTACGGTTCATTAAACTTTTATATTAATAATTCAGTTTAAAAATTATATTCTTATCTCAATCTTAACTCCTAAACCTGAAATATTAATGGAAAACATGATGTGGGGACTAAAGTGCAACTTTTGATCACTTTAGGAGACTAACGTGCAACCGTGTAACTATTAGAAATCAAAGTGCAATTCGATCATACTATCGAAGATCATTTCTAACAATTTTCTCAACCTCTCTATCTAATTAGTTGAATTTTTTGATCCTCAACTCAAAATATAACTTTTCAATCTTTAATATCAATGTGGTAATTCGAAATTTAAAGCAATTTGTGAATGTCAATTAAGACATTAAATTTTTCAATTTTAGTTACTAACAAAAGAAACTATTCTGTTGATGGCTCATCACTAGTTTGATGGCATCAATTTCAACTTTATTTATAATATTATTGTATTTATACTTTTATCGCTAATTTATAAATTAATAAAATTTATTCTAAGACTATTTTAGTGATGAAGGCAACTATCTTTAATTTATAATAAAATCATAATATAAGTTAATTCAAGAGTTAAATATACCATGAAGCTTATATTGTTAGCAATGAAGTTGGAAGCAAAAACTTGAACACTCCCACTGTTAAATGTCCCATTGGCTGAATATGCTGTATCATTCCAAGCTATTGCTGTTGTAGTATATCCTTGACCCTGGAATGTTACGTTAGGCTTTGTCCTCACAACTTTCACCTTTTCACTGCATTTGTATTTGAAAGGATAATTGTCGATTTAGTCCTAATTAGTGGAACGAAGTAATGTTGTAGTCAAAATGGTTATATTGTTATAAATTAATCATTAAAAGTGATAAAAGCATCAAAATATAAAGAAAATGTCTGTTTGGTCTCAGTAAATATGTGCAAGTTATACTTTGATCCCACTTAATGGTCAGGTTGCGGATATGATCACGTTAATTGTTATATTTGGTGCACTTTAAACCCTCGGGCCTTATCGTTGAAAGTTACAATTTTCCAAGGTCATCAACTTAACGTCAAGGGACTAAAGTGCACTAAATATAATAATTACTGGGACCATATCCATAGTATGACCATTAAGTAGGATAAAATACAATTTACACATATTTACAGTTAGCCTGACCCATGTCATATTTATTTACTTAATAAATGAATAATTTTGACATGATTCATTTAGTTGGGTTATGTAGACTTAATGATCAAAATAACTTAAAAAGTTAAATAAAAAAAATTAGAATCTAATCTAATCTAAGATATTACTATAAAGGCGGGATCGCGTCTGAGGGACGCGCAATCCATACTCCCACGCGCCTGCATCCCCCTGTTGTACCTTATGCATTGTGACTTGTCCCTTTATCGCGTGAGGACCATGCACATGCTTGTCGTGACTAAATTGCCCTTCTAACTTTTGTGCTTAAAATTGCGATTTCAGTAACATTGACGAAAAGTAGACAGGTTGAGTAGTATTGGAACATGAGTGATGTCTTTGGCACGAAAGTGAACGTCAGTGGTAAATGTGGTAAATAAATCAAACGTTAGTGATGTCTGGTGCCATTTGCTCAACAAAATATGGTGAATTAATATCAAATTAGTACCAAATATATCCTTGGAAGCATCAATTTTCATTTTTTGATGTGTGTTTCAGAGTTTTAGATTGATATAAGGTCCCAACATAAGATGTAAATTATTGGTCCATATTACACTTTGATAATTACTTTCGTTGTTTATATTCGGTTGTATTTCTAGTTATTTGCACATTAGTTAAGAAAATAAAATGTTAAAAAGTATTCCCTCCGTCAGAAAAATAGTTGACGTTTTGGCATTATTTTTTTGTCCCAAAATAGTTGACGTTTTAACATTGAAAATTGTACTTTTACATTCTCAATGACTTTTTGACCACTTTTTCTATTGAAATTAGCAATCAACTAATAATATAGTTTCAAATAATTGTATTTCTATTTTTTCAATGTACTTTTTGACTAGTTTTAATTTTTCTTTAATCTATGTGCAAATTGGTAGAACGTCAACTATTTTGAACGGAGGGAATATATTAAAAATGCAAAATGACTATAATTAATTGAAATCTTATAATCGATTAGTTAATAATTTAATAATAAAAAGTAGTCAAAATAGCCCATTGAAAATGAAAATGTAAAAATTTTATATGCTAGAATCAAAGACACGTAATTTCATTTCAAATAGCCAACTCAACTACGGAACATTTTAAATAGTCACTCGGTGTGTATTTTGACACCTTAACTTTTTTAAAAATATATTTTTTATACTTAAACTTCACTTTAACAAGTCTACTTAAGGAGAAAATAGAAATTTTATGTATATTGTACTTTTTAATCATTTTTATAATAACAAATAATTAATTCAACCGATCTTCAATAATCAATTTCAATTAATTAAATAAAGAAAAATATCATCATCTCCCCCTATAGCATTTTTGATACTATATATATCCAACCAAGAATTTAACTAGACTACAAGAAGATGAGTATATCAACACTTATTAATAGACACCATGGTTTTTAATTATTTTCGTAAATTAGCGATGAGATGAGTTGCGAACACTTACTAATAGACACCATTGTTAATCCATATAATGGTTCTTTTGAGACTGAAATCTACGACAGCATCGACCGCAGCCTGCACAGTGGTGAAATTGCAACATCCATTATGATCCACACAGAGGTACGAGGTTGATATAGTATCTGGAGGTGGAATGTTTTTTGGAAAATCATCACATATTGATTCTATGATTTTCTTGTTATCATCATCATCATCATGATGCTTATTATGGTGATGATGACTTTTATTGAAATTGCACCACTTATTATCATAATAAAACAATCTCAAGGAGTTAAGGTGAAATGGAAAATTTCCAACAAGAGGATATTGCATGTGGTTGTTTATAAGATTCTTGAAGTTTGAAGAACATGAAAATGCCACCAAGGCAATTGCAAGACTTAGGAAGATGCTTGCATGATTCATTTTTTCTTGAGAGGAAGAAATGATGAAAATTCTTGAATTTATAGGATGCAAATGGGGGATCAAGTATTAAATTTTTGGTTTCGTCGTATAGATTGTTTTTAGGGTTCATAATAGTCGGGACATTACTTACCTTTCCCCAATATCACCACTTGATCACATGCCTTTTAAAGGATCTCAGTTGATCACTCATCTTTAAAATCTTGTCTCAATTGATGTATCGATCATTTTTCCAGGCTAGTCCATGTCCGGTCAATGGACGTGATGACCATTTGTGGGCTTTATCGTATTTTCATGTTGAAATTAAGCAAATTTTTTTTCTTTCTGAAAATTAGAAATAAAGCCAAAACCATTCCTTTATTTTGACATGAAAGGCGAAAAAGCCCTTACTAATGGTCATCACAGACGTTGACTAGTAAAAATAAATGGCTGATCGACCAACTGAGAGAAATTTTAAAAGGTGAGTGATCAACTACGACACTTTAACAGGTAAGTGATTAACTGGTGATAGTGGAAAAATGTAAGTGATATCCCCGGCCATCGATCCTTGTTTTTAGAAAGTTGAATTTCCCATCACCTATGTCAGAGGCCCCTTGGTCAAACCGGTTATAAATGAAGGATGTGTCAATTTCTGTAAGAGAGAGGATCAACGAAATAGTACACCTGTTAAGATGCACATCCCACATCGGATATCGGTGTCCTCCCGGGTCAATATACAAGATCTTGGGCTACTCCCTCTATTGCCAATTGGTTTTAAAGTGGAACCCCATAGACTCTTATCAACACCAAAAACAACCTCTACAATATTTCATCAAAATATTACTTCTAAAGGCGATATCTAGATTTCACTATCGTAATTATTTTTGTTACTTTGTTAATTTCTTACCATTAGCCTATGCGGTTGAGGGTGATTTGTTCCTATAGATGGTCAATCTTAATAGGCACTTGGAGTAGACGTATGGTTTGAATGCCTTGCAAATTACCCTCTTTCCCCCTCCAGCAAATAGCCCCCACAACTACCAATTTTAGCATAGCTTCTGAGGACAGACAGGAGTTCGATTGGTATGTTTGTTGAATTCCTGACTTACTTTCTATTAAAACTCAAAAAGAATATTTTAGTAGTAAAAAAAATCGATTAGGAGAAGTTTCACATAAAAAGATCGGGAAAAATTGACCAAATCGAAAACAACCTACTATCATGTACAAATTGTAGTCTGTAGACAGGTAAAAAACATCATATGAATGAGATCAATTTGAGTAAGCCGTGGTTCACCCCAGTAACAAAACATAATGTGCTTCTAAAATATAATATATGCTCCACAATTTTAACGAGTCGTATTCGATCAGAAACTTCACAGACTTCATCATACAAATTACGCAAGTAGAAGAAACCCGTAACAGCAACAAGAATCTCAACGATAACGAAGCAGGGAGAGAGTCTCTTCCTTCTCCAGTTGGCCCTTCTAGATGGCCTCGCTTTGTGATGTAAGTGTCCCTTGCCGCGAAGTCCACTAAATTTGTTCCCAACAAATGTAAGGCCACGAAGCTCTCCGCGCTTGTGGACAGGATTACATATCCAGTTGATCCTCGGGTCGTTGCGGACAACAGTGTGAGCAGGGTCAACCATTATCACCTCATAGTATTTATATGTAGAATCCTTCATGGGAGATATAATTAGCGTTAAACGAATGCCTAGGCCAATATGCATTATACCCCAATCTAGAAGTTCAAATTCACAAGAGAATATTGGAAACCTACTTCGTTGATCCAGTAAGAGTTGACAACCCTAAGACGACCCAACTTCCTGCCAGCACGTTCCTCAGCTACAGACCTCTTGCTGCGCTGAAACTTCAACGGGGTCATACACTACTACAAATATTCACTTAGACAACCCTTGTAAACTCACTTAGACGACACATTTGAGGGTTGAGATTAGAGGGGTCGGCCAAGTGGAACTCACTTATACCCTGATTAGTTGGCTTTCCATACACAATTCCTTTGGGTACTGGCCTCTTTCTTCCACCACGCCTTACACGAATACGGTATACCACATAATCCTATGAAAATTAGACCCAATGATTAAATGTGAAAGTAGTAGACTTTGCAAACTATCAGCGACACTGAAATGACGTCATCATCAATTAACAGAAAACAAAGTTCCAAATCAATATCAAGTAAATGTCCGTGAATAATGCTAAATATCATATCAGAATGAAAACATAATATTGCAACATCAACCATTAAATGGCGAGAAAATTGCCGAAATAGTCCCCGATAGTCGGACCGAATTGCACTTTAGCCTCCAATAGCTACACGGTTGCATTTTAGTCATTGAAAGTGGCCAAAAGGTTGCAATTTAGTCCCCAGGTCATGTTTTCCAATAAAGTTGGGGTCAAATCACGATTTTTAATAATTATGAGGTCAAAACACGATTTTTAACAATTCCGTCCCACTATCAGGGACTATTTCGGCAACCATTATATTATAGTTTGTCCATTAGCTAACCCATAATTGTAGACTTTATTGAAAACAACCATAAAAAATCGTGTTAAAAATCGTGTTTTGACCCAAAAATTGTTAAAAATTGTGTTTTGACCCCAACTTTATTGGAAAACATGACCTGGGGACTAAAGTGCAATCTATTGACCACATTCGGGAACTAAAATACAACCATGTAACTGTTGGGAGCTAAAGTACAATTCAATCCCACTATCAGAGACTATTTCGATAATTTTCTCATTAAATGGCATGACATCTTTGACAAGCTTAAGTACAAATCAATTGAAACCAACTTCGGGCTCTCTACACTGATGAATCTCCAAAATGCACCTCTCGGCTCGTTGCCTTGTTCGAGCTAGGGTCTGGAGAATCATCCTGATGTCCTTGACTAGGTGAAATCTGCACAAGCCTCGTCGAAATCGTCCTCTTCGGATATCCACTCAAACTCCTCTTCGATCCCACCGAAGCTAGGTCTACTTGTTTACCTTATTCAACGACCTGAAAGATGCTTAAGTCAGTAAGGTTCTCAGAGAAGAGTCAACGATAAAGCTACTAGAGTATTTAGTATTGGAATTAGGATTACCTCTTTTTGGTGATGGTACAGTACTATTTATAGAGTACTGGAGAGAGAAAGATAGTACCTTCAGCGCCTAGGATCATGACACTTGTCTTGATCTTAACGGTGATTAGTACCATGTGAAGGAGTCTGGGCCCTGGGATGGGCCGGTTCGTACAGGCCAGCTGGAAGGAATCCTTTTGTACTAGACTTAGTACAATATGGGTTCTTATAAATACTGGGCCTCATCATACACGATCAGTTGAATTACAAATACACAACATAAAACTATAATGATGGTAACATACCATTCACAAAAGCTAAGTACAACAGAATAAAAAACTATACTATAATTTATCTATACTATATTCAACGGTGAAATACAAGCCTGAGTAACTTATAAACAGCCAAATCAAATGAGCAATAACAATGAAAACTTCATCTATATTGTAATTAATATATTTAAAAGGGTTAATGGCATGAAAGATCACTCAAAGATACTAATATTTCCTAGTCGATCACCCTATTATTAAATGGACCACCTTCGATCACTGAACTGCATTTTTTTGGGCAAACTTGGTCATTGGGCCGTTTTGAAAGATTTTTGGTGCATTTTGTAAGTTTTTAGCAAGGGTAATTTTGTCCGTTCATATTTATAGACATTTAATCCTCGTTTTTTAAACTTTTTTTTAATTTTTTTTAAACTTTTTTTTAATTTTTTATTTTATTTTTTTTTCAGTTTTTTTTTAATTTTTTTTAATTTTTTTTTAAAATTTTTTTTGATTTTCTTTTAGTTTTTTTTTAAATTTTAATTTTTAAAAAATTAAAAAAAGTTCAAAAAAAATAAAAATAAAAATAAAAATAAAATTTATAAAAAATAAAAAGAAAAATAAAAAAAATTTAAAAAAAGTTTTAAAAAAAACTAAAAAAAAAAATTTAAAAAAAAAATTTAAAAAAAAATTAAAAAAAGTTTTAAAAACGAGGATTAAATGTCTATAAATATGAACGGACAAAATTACCCTTGCTAAAAACTTACAAAATGCACCCAAAATCTTTCAAAACGGCCCAGTGACCAAGTTTGCCCAAAAAAATGCAGTTCAGTGATCGAAGGTGGTCCATTTAATAATAGGGTGATCGACTAGGAAATATTAGTATCTTTGAGTGATCTTTCATGCCATTAACCCTATTTAAAAATCTAAACACAACTAGGCTTGTAAATGAATCCGAAAGTTCGAAAAGCTCGACTCATGGCTCGATTCGAGAAATCAAATGTAGAATCAAGCCTTCATTTTCAGTATTTGGCAAATTGAACCGAATAGCTCGGCTCGAACTTCCCTTATATATTTATGCTATATATTTTTGGAGGCAGCACCAATCATATTTCATTAATTATGGGTGTAATTCCATGCCGTGAAAGGGTGAAAACAAGAACCTCAAACTCTGACCCCCGTTCATGTCCTCATCCTCTTGCTTGTTTTCAGTTGAAGATTTGATGCTTATTTTCAATTGAAGATTTGATGTTGATGCATATCCAATCAGTTATGTATTTAATTAATTTTTTGGTTCAATTAGGTACTCAAGTTTGGATTTTGGGTTTAATTAGGTACCTGAAAGCTTGTTGGCTCGGGATATTCGGCCCAAAAAATATCGGCTCATGGTTCGATTCGAGAAATCAAACGTAGAGTCGAGCCTTCATTTTCGGTATTCAGCCGAATCAGCCGAGCCTTGAATTTCAAAAGGACCTAGCTGAATCGAACCTTCATATATTTGGCTCGATTCAGCTCATTCACACGCCTAAATACAACCACATAAAACACGAAACAAAAGTGTTGTAACTCATCTAATCAAACAACAGATAAAACCCAAAACTAAATAACACACCACTCTTATCCTAGTCGAGAAATACAAACAACCGAAAGGACGACATCAAATCAGCATAAAAATGAAATCTACCTCAATATATAAAAATTGATGAGAAATCTTTCATAAATTTTTGGTATGTCGTCCGTAGGACCCGTTATTATTAAATGACTTAGACTCCACTTCATAATTAACGTATGCCCCATTTCATAATTGACCATTGCGTTTGAGTCATTGGATTAGTTAGATCAATCTTAGGCATTGATCATTTTGAATTCACTATTATATTTTGGGCCATTAGATTAGTTGAACCAATTTTGGCCATTGATCATTTAAATGTGGGACTACTTATTTAATCATTTAGGCCCCACTTCATAATTGACGTATGACCCACTTCATAATTGATCATTGCATTTGAGCAATTGGATTAATTAGGTCAATCTTGGTCGTTGATCATTTGACTGTACCATCGTGTTTTCAGTCATTGGATTAGTTGGACCAATTTCGGCCATTGATCTTTTGAACGTGAGACCGGTTATTAAATGACTTAGACCCCACTTCATAACTGACGTATGCCCCACTTCATAATTGATCATTGCATTTGAGCCGTTGGATTAATTAGGTCAATCTTCGCCATTGATCATTTGACTTTATTATCGTGTTTTCAGCCATTGGATTAGTTGGACCCATTTCAGCCATTGATCTTCTGAATGTGGGACCACTTATTAAATGACTTAGACCCCACTTCATGATTAACTATGCCCCACTTCATAATTGACCATTGATTTTGAACCATTGGATTAGTTAGGCCAATCTTGGCCGTTGAACAGTTGATTTCACCATCATATTTTGAACCATTGGATTACTTGGATCAATTTTGACCATTGATCACTTCCCTCCCTCTACTATATATATACTCAATCCATTTCAATTCATTCACTTACTCACTCACTCTTATTTTTTTAGATAATTCTATTCGCTTTACAATCAGGTTTTATTTTATTTTATTTAGCTTTTTGTTATTAATAGCTTGCTGCTTTAATTTTGTCTTTTTACTTCACTTTTAATTGCGCATTTATTCGTATACATGTCCATGAATTGTTGGTATGAGCTTTTGTATTCTTAGTTTTAGTTGTTTGTTTGCTTCTAATGTCCTTGTTTCTCGTCAACTTTTTACGAGTTAATTCTTGTTATGGAAGATTTTGTTTGACTTTGGTGTATAGGCTAATTATTGATGATTATCTACTTATCTTTTTGTTAAGAGATTCTTTCTTTAGACATTATTTATGTGTTTGGTTTTGTTTTAATTTGTTATTGTTGCAGATTTTAGTGAGCAAGAATTACTAAAAGCTTATATGAGCTCGAGCACCCTCTTAATATATCTACTTTAATATGGATCTTTGATATGTTTTTGTGTAATTATTATCCGATCGTGTCCTTTTTTCTTTTTCTTTTTTTTTGTAAATTAGCGATGAGGTGAGATTCGAACCCATGACCTTCTGGCCACTAGCGAGAGCCTTTTCCACTAGGCTATTTGAATATCTCTCCGATCGTGTCCGTTTTGACTATCATAATATTGAAATTTGTGTTTGTTTTAAGGTAAAAATTACTTACAAAATCACAAAGATTGAATTTTAGGCCCCGTAAATGGGACAGTTCTCAACTAATTTTATTTATAAAGTACTCACAATATTTACCACCTCAACCATTTTGTCACCATTCATATAAAACATCAGGTGAATGGTGACAAGATTTACCACCTTAACTATTTTATTACACCTATACAATTCTTAAAGAGCAAATTGCTGAAATGGTCCTTAAAAATTGGTTCAGGTTATCTTTTGGTCCCCGAAAATACAAAAGTTGTAAATTAATCCACAACATTGGCCAACAGTTGCAGATTGATCCAAAATTTAATGGCGTTATTAAATGTTAACGGCCCACGCGACTCGTGAGTTACACGCGTTGTTAATAAGTTACAAATGTAATAATAGAATTAGCTTAGCAGTGAACTATAATCGTCATTGGGCCGTTAAAAAGTAACGCCTTTTAGACCAATCTGCAACCGTTGGCTAATATCGTGGACTGACTTGCAACTTTTGTACATTCGATGACCAAAAGACAATCCGAACCTACTTTTGGGGACCATTTCATCAATTTTCTCAATCCTTAAAATAAAACTAACGAAACTAATATATCAACAATGCTAACATCAAATGAGCATAAAAACGAAAGCTTTATTCAGATTCTAACAACAATGCCAATATTTTGATACACTTTTTGTTTTAAATTGATTTTGTTTTTGATTTTTTTTACATTTTTTTTTCGATTCTTTTTTTTGAATTTTTTCTACAAAAAAAGTTTTTACTTAAAAGTTTGGTAGTTGGTTGCCAAAAAGTTTGGTAGTTGTTTGGCAAAAAGTGTTAGAGTGGTAGTTGTTTCACAAAAATGTTCAATTTTCGTAGTTTTTTTTTCTCGTTTTTTCGCCGATTTTTAGCTAAAACAACTACGAAAATCGAACCTTTTTTTTACGAAAATTGAAACTTTTAGCTAAAATAACGACCAAAATCGAACCTCAAAATCGAAGAATTTTTTTTTTAAAATCTTGAAAAAATAAATAAAAATCGAAAAAAAAGCATAAAAAAGTGTATCCAAATATCGGGGGGCAATTTAGTCATTTTGCCCCCCTCTAGTGCTATTTAGTGTTAAAAATGAAAAGTAGTGCTATAAGTTGATAAAAAGTCTGAAAAGGTGCTATTCATACAATTTTCTCTTATACTTATTGGGCGAGCCTTGTCAGGACTAGGGCTGTAAAAGGGCCGAACTATACCGAACGTAGACATGTTTGAGTTCGGTCCGCACATGCGTCGAACGTACGTTCTACTCGGTCCGACAAATGCGGACATCTATTTTTAATGTTTGAGTTTGCATGTTTTTTTGTGAGCACATGTTCGACTCGATCCGGTCCGCGTATTGCGCACCGTGCGCAATACGTTCGATCCAAAATCCTGTCTCCTGTTCTTTTAATTCTAAAATTCAAATTAATAACATACGAAATTCCTGTCACCAGTTGTTTTAATTCTCCTGTTGTAATATTAGCTATTACAACCCGACATTTGTGAAGTATAGAGGGAGAATCGGCAGATCAAACAACTACAGAGGGAGAAGAGAATCGACTGTCGCGATTTAGGGTCGAAGGAGAAGAGAATCGATTATTTGAGGGTCGAAGGAGAAGACTATCACGATTTAGCGTTAAAGCCAGAGAATGAGCGTATATGTGTTACTGTGTATGAGTATGAATATATCATATGTGCATATGACTTAGGTTTAGAAATAATGGACATGGACTAGTATGTTGGATCAACTAATGGCCTAACTAATGGACTATGAAGTATCAGATATCCAAGTATAAAATATATTGGATCTAATATGTTGACAGGTGTGACCGAATTATTTAGCACGGTTCGGTCCGATCGGTCGAACATTGATTTTTAACGTTTGTGTGGTTTTTTACACTCTGTAAATAGGGTATGAAGTTGAAGAGAAATTCCTCACAACAAAATCATAATTCTAATCTACAATCTATTCAAGTGTATTCATAATGCCGATCTTCAACGCCGATACGATTGGTTGTCGTGAATTCTACAAGATCATCATGCCCGGCATGGAAGAAAACTTGGTAAGTTATTGTTAAACTTATTTCGTAATCTATACAAATTAAGCATTAAATTTCTAATAATCTAATGGTTTTTGTGATCATAATAGCCAATTCCAAAGGTATTTCGTCGCCGGTGTAACTATGAATTAGTAGGGCATTGTCAATTAAAGCGCAAAGGAGACGATCGATGATACCGTATGAAAATAAAAGAATACAATGGGAGAGATGGAAAACTAATCAAATTATGCGAAGGTTGGGCGGATTTCGCAAGTGCCCACAACTTGGAGTGCGCCGATGTTGTTACGCTCGAGCTTGACCTCGTTCGTAGAGTAAATCATATCACATTCTTCAATGTCAAGATATATGGAAGGAATTCGATAATAAAACCCTACGATAATAGTTCATCATCTAATTAGATTTCTTATTTATCGCGTAATAGTAGTTAGATTAAACTATAATATATTTTCGATCACGTTTTCATGTAGTGATCGAAAATCTGATTATGTATGGTTTCCTAATTATTATTATGAATGATTATGTTTTATTCAAGATTTAATACTATTTAATTATTGTTTTTATAAATATTTATGTATCTTAAAAAAAATTTCGACTAAGTAATTTTATTGATCAATTATTTAATGATTATATTGTATTTATTGAAGACTAATAATAAGTAATTACAAAATTATGAAGTTTTTATTCTGGAAAAATGGCATGGGATTGGATTCAGAATGCAAATTTTCGAAGTCCGAAGCCAATCTGAAGCATAAATAAATCCGAAGCCAATTTGAAGTAATTTCGTATCCAATCTCAGAGGTAGTCAACATTTTTAAGTTGACCTGCCTCCTGACTCCAATCCGAAGCAATTCCGACGGCTTCCTTTTGGCTTCGGATTTCACCCCCGAAGGCAATAGCGCGTTCTCTAGTGGTGAAGGAAGAAGAAGGGTGTTAGTTTATTTCATTTTCAATTAATGATTTTGTTATTATTAAGATAAGTACACATGTTTAGTTATATTGAAAAAGTGCCCCAAAAATTTCAGTAAACATGATATTCCAAATTTGCCCTTTTTTCAATTTAAAATTGGCGTTTTAGGGTGCAAAGTGAGACAAATTGTAGTAGATGATGCAATTTGAGGCTTAGGATAGTATTAGGTGCACTTTGAAATTTTGCTCACTCCGTACTATTAAATTTCCATTAAAACGTAAACAATTTGATCCGCCCCTGATACCACTATATCTTAAACCAAATCCACAATTATCTCACATCCATTATTCTAACAAATTTCTCATTCTTGTATTGGGTTAATAATGGGAGGCAGTATCTAGTTGTCTAGTAGACTAGTACTACCAATAATGTTATATTGACCAATGGCCATAGTTGATAACTTGACATGTTGATGATGTAGTACATACATTGAAAAGTAAACGCGTAAAAATTAGGGCAAGAACGAGTATTCCCTAAAATGAGACCTGCAGATCTAATGGTGCGTAGCAATCTATGCATGCAAGAGGTGGTCCCTAACAATTGACCTTAGTCTTTGGTGACCTTTGTGCCTTTTTGGGACTAGTAAAATATATGTCCTAGAGTCAAACCCTCGCATTAAACTCATAACCTTATTACCATGGAACGTGTCAAGGTAACCACGAGGTCTAGTTTTCTTCGATTAATAATCTGGTGACATCTGACTCAATTTTCATATATATAGAAGGTTTTATGTGTAAGTTTCGTTGAAGACAATTGTCTCCTATTTCATTCTAATTTTGTATTGATTAGTAATTTTTATATTCATTATTTGTAATATTAATACTATCATACTCTTATTTTTATCGTTAATTCCCAAAAAAAAAAAATTAAACAAAACTTTTTTACTTAATTGTGATTGAAGGTGAGTTTGCATTAACTAGAATTGATTCTAAATGTTGCATATATTGTATTATATGAACGTAGTGCATACGATCTTTGTAATTACAAGTTTCCCATGGATATAACTTAACTAATAAAGAATTAGATTACTAATCTGTAGCGGATCTAGTGTTTTAAAATGCATGTTTGAAATTTGTATAATTTTGAAGTAGGTATTCGAAACACTTAAATATATTCAAACATAAATTTAAATGCTAATTTTTACATTAGTCTTTTTTTATAACATATATAAATTTTAATTTTTCAAAAAAAGTGCATGTTCGACTGAACAAGCGTAAACACATAATGGTCCGTCACCGGTGCTAATAAGCATCAACAATCTCACCTTTTTATGTAATTTCAGTGTGACTCTCATAAGGAGCGAACCTCGTGTTGAACGTGGTTAAGAGGAAAACTTTAGTCTTTTATCAGTTGAGACACATCGCGTGATTTACATACATGTCTCCTTCGTGTACCCCATAACAGTGGTGAGTTAGAACCATTAACGTGACAATTTCACATTTTTCATATATGTAACTTTTGTTCAATTTCAAGGATTAATTTATATGACTTCTGAACTTTCGATGACGGAAACCTTAACTCATTTTCTGAAATCATTTCGATAATTTTCTCTATGCAAGCTTTTAAATTGAAAGAATTAGAGAAAATTGACGAAATAGTCCCTGGTAGTGAGATCGAATTGCGCTTTAGCCCCCAATAGTTATACGGTTGCATTTTAGTCCCCGAAAGTGGCCAAAAGGTTGCCCTTTAGTCCCCAGGTCATGTTTTCCAATAAAGTTAGGGTCAAAACACAATTTTTAACAATTATGGGGTCAAAACACGATTTTTAACACAATTTTTTATGATTGTTTTCCAATAAAGTCTACAATTATGGGTTAGCTAATGGACAAACTATAATATAATGGTTGCGGAAATAGTCCCCGATAGTGGGACCGAATTGTTAAAAATCGTGTTTTGACACCATAATTATTAAAAATCGTGTTTTGACCCCAACTTTATTGGAAAACATGACCTGGGGACTAAAATGCAACCTTTTGGCCACTTTCGAGGACTAAAATGCAACAGTATAACTATTGGGGACTAAAGTACAATTCGGTCCCTCTATCGGGGACTATTTCGGCAATTTTGTCAAAAAATTACATGTCAAATTATCTCAAAAGTTGAATATCAAACCACTTTTTTCCCATCTATATTTTCCCTTATTTTTCTTTTTTCGTTAGGGTGGTTGACGAAGCATTAAATTTGAGTAGGTGCATGAAATAAATATACTTCACCCCACCATGTTTATTGCTGCTATGTACCATTGGAGGAGGTCCTCACATTTAGTATCACTTCAAAAGTCCAATTCTCCTCTTTCAATTCTTCTCAAATTACCTATTTTGAAGAGTAGAAGTATTCCAATGGAGCTTTGATTTGGTGATTTATTGACCTATTAATTGAGAGACATATATCGCATTTAAGGTATGCAACATCTATTTTATACATATTTAATACCGAATTAAATGCTTATAATTTATTTAATATATTCAAAATGAAGTTGTAAAACATGCATTTATCAACCTCAACAAATTTCTTTAAATCCTTTTAAGGTTTACCCAAACATAATAATAAATCTTACTTCTAGTATTTTTCTCATTATTGTTAATCATCGTCACTTACACATAAAAATTGAACTAATTTGGTAGAATTTAGTTTCTTGCACATATTCAAAAAGGGTTGGGCTTATTTTTCCGTGTGTGGGGATTTGTTAAAAAATAAGTATTAAAGGAAATAATTATCACTAAATAAGTAATATTATAGGTTTTACTTTTCTCCTTTTTTGCATATATATAAATTTGGCAAAAATCTCATAAAATTTCCATGTAGAATTGTGTGTAGGTGGGTGTGGGTGGGTGGGGTGGGATGGGGTTGGGGGAGGGGGGGAGGGGGGGGTTACAACTCTTGAAGAATATAATTAAAAGATGGAACAAACAAAAACTTTGTAAAAGAGAGCTAAAAAGCCTTTATTAGGAGTATATAATTCTCATTCATAAACCAATATTTTTTCCTCTATCATATTTACTTTGATCCTCCATGCGAATGGTAACAGCCCACTAATTTATACGTTTCTTTTTTGTGAATTTAAAGCTAGCCTCCTTTTTATCTCACACCCTCATTATCACCGCTAAAAAACTCGACCTGGAAAATATTCTTTATTTTTTTCACAAAAGAAAGAAATCGAACACATCGAATTCGAATACTGGTAGATATACATAAGTCTTCTCTATGAAACTACAAATACATCTTTCAATGTGGTGAAAAGGAGAAAAGCATAAGAAGAAGAAAAGGTAGCAAAACTAATAACTCCTTTGTATATTAAAAGCACATAAAATTTTGTACTTTTTATATTTAGTATCACTCGTTATTCTATGTTTATTATTTTCTACTACTTGTATCTCATTTAATGAATGGTATCTCTCTCTCTCTCGTTATATCTCTATATCTTTTTCATGTTTAATTTCTTGCAATAAATTCCTTCAAGTTAAACAAAGACTAAGGTCAAATAAAATCCACAAAATAAACAAATACCCTTTATGTGTGTGTGGTTGTTAGCTAGTTGTGATTTGAATTTTGACCATTATGTTGAATATCATGGCTAATTAATCTATTATAATTTATTAAGCTAATATGGATGCTTTACATTCTTGATCTTTTTCTAATTCTCTTGTTATATTATTACTTAATTATTATTATTATTATTAATTTTACTTAATTATTATTATTATTATTAATTTTACTTAATTATTATTTGCCATTATACTTTATGTTCCCATGTTTGTTGCTTTAATTTCATCCTTTACTAATTAAGTATAATGAGCTTTATTTTTGCCCTAAATCTAGTGTTTTATTATTTTATGTTAAAAATTGTCCCATTTAACAAGGTTGTTGATAGAGTGAAGATCTAAAATTATTGTGATTTGAGAGAAGATGTTTGGAGAAGGGCAAATGCTCTCATCAATGGGAGGAAATGGGGTTCCACAAGAAACCCTATTCTCTTCACCTACTCATCAAAACCTAAGTTACAACTTCATGGCTAACTTGCCTTTCAACATCTTCCCCCCAATGATTCATGTAAGCCCTTTTATTGCTTTTCTTAATTAAATTTATTTACTACAATAATTATGCATCATCCGCGTACCACTAACACCCGCGTATAAGGTCGTTTCCTTTCTACGCCTTTTACTGTTAGATTCCGCATCATTTTATTCAATTCTTCAATACCTTTTGTTGGTTTGATAGAACCGATATATTAATTCTCTTTCTCGAAAACTATAGAAGAAGGGGCTTTGTGCCCCAATATCTACTTATTTTTTTATTGTTAAGATGTGTATGTATTATTAGCATGATTTTTAATTTGGTCTACTTTAAAGGACGAAAATGGGGTTACAAAGAGCAAAGAAGAGATGGAAATTGGGTCTGGAAGTGAACATTTCGAAGGGGGTATTTCTGGAAATGAGCAAGAGGCTGATGAGCAGCAACAACAACAACAAGGTCCTCCGAATAAGAAAAAGCGTTATCATAGGCACACTGCTCGCCAGATCCAAGAAATGGAATCGTAAGATAAATAATTAATTACTCATTTTTCAACATTATATTTTGTCTTAATTCTATGTTTTATACTTATATCACTAATAATGTATTTTTTCAATATTAGTGACTTTTTATGTTCCAGTTATAACTGACTTACGTTTTAACTTTACTGATATTGAACTTTTGACTATCAATTACTAATTCCTACTTTGTATTATTACTTATACTAAATCTCGAGTAAACTGCTGGAATATAATGGTCCCCAAAAGTACAGATTGATCCAAAATTTAACATATATAAAATTCATTTCTTAAAGAATTTTTATAATATTAACTTTTCAATATTTTAATAATATTATTGAAGAGTAATTGAAGGTCAAAAATTATTTCAATATGTCAATTATAGTTGGATTTTCATGGAGGTATGTTTTTTGAACTAAAGTGATATATGCAGAAGATACTTGTCTATAGCCTTTCTACTCTTACATGAAACGAAATTACAAAACATAAAACATAATTAAAAGTATTGATAACAAATTAACAATGTACTATTTCAATTATTCTTAATTGAGTAATAATTTCTATATCAAACTTATGAAAATATGTAGTTGGATTATAATTTCTTGTACTTTAGTGGGAAAACATAATATTTTTTCACGTAATTATCTATTATTTATTTTAATAATGAATGATATTATTCTATGTTTTGCAATCAGGCTATTCAAGGAAAATCCTCACCCTGATGACAAGCAAAGACTGAAATTAAGCCAAGATCTTGGCCTTAAACCACGCCAGGTTAAATTTTGGTTCCAAAATCGGCGAACCCAGATGAAGGTAAAATTTAATTATTGACTTTTTAATTCTTTTTTCTTTTTTTTTGTAAATTGCCGATGACGTTTTAATTTTAAGCTTAAAAAGTATGAAATGTTTATATTAACGTGTCCTCTTGTATCCTATCCAAGAGTAATTTTAATTTTTAAACAAAAATATTACTACTATATATGTTATACTGTACTCCATATAGTACTTGCTACCTCATCATAATAATTCATCATAACCATATGTACTTTAATTTTAATATTATATATAAATTTGATTTAAATTATACTTACGTGTATAAATTAAAGCTAATTGTGCATCTATTATTTAACTTAATTATTTTCTAATTTTCATATTAACATGAAGGACGAAGTCAATTTGTGGTCAAATTAAATTTTTATATAATACTAAATTTTAAGTTTACTATATATATATTTTGGGTTAGGTTAAACTTATTGCTCGATTCAAATTTTATGGGTGGTCATGTCAAGTAGGATTACTTTTTGTTCACTACTAAAATTTATTACTATAATTAATTAACTTACGATATACATGAAATGTGATAACATTATTAGGCACAACAAGATCGGGCAGATAATGGTGTGCTGAGAGCAGAAAATGAGAATTTTAAGAATGAAAATTATAGATTGCAAGCTGCTCTTCGTAACATCATTTGCCCCAACTGTGGAGGTCCAGGCATGCTTGGTGAAATGGGCTTTGATGAGCAGCAACTTCGCCTCGAAAATGCCCGACTTAAAGAAGAGGTACTATATTACGCAACCTTATCTTAAGATAACAAAGATGCATGTTATTCTACGTCCGGTAAAAATTATCTACTATTTAACTATAAATAATAGATAAGGAGCGTAGTAAGTATAATGAATCGTTGAAGGAGTATTACTACAACTAGCATGGCCCAACTTTGGTAAGACTGTACACACACCATATATAACAGTGTTCGATTTGGGATGAAATTATAATTTTGTCCCCAAATTAACTTCCGTGCCACTACACCTCCAAATAGGATGGGGGCAAAATAGTCATTTCATTCCAAAATGTCACTGTTTTGGTGTGTATAACATATCAAACTTAAGAGGCTTCCGACCAAGCGAGGTAAGGAGTGACGTGAAAGCATATTTTCTGCTATGATAACAAAGAGGTTGTCTTCCGAATGATCCAAAGTAAAATGCAAAAAATTATATTCTACTTAACAATATATGAGAAGTGTAGCCGTGTAGGTAGTATAATGAATTGTTTTGATATATAATTTTATTGAACAGATGAGCCCAAAAATATAAGATTCGACTTCATGAAGAAATTTGTATGCATATATGTGTAGCAATATATGAGAAGCGTAGGTAGTATAATGAATTGTTTTGATCATGAATCATACATTCTTTATGTAAGAAAATGTAGTTTTACAGACAGTAACAATTCGATGTTGTTTAATGAAATATGAATGGATGGAGTAATAGAAGTTGTATCTCATGATTCTGGTATATACAGTTGGGGTATATGTGCAGCCTTGTTTCACAGTATAGTGGTCGCCCGATACAAGCTATAGCGCCGCCTTCTCTCCTAACGACTTCCCTGGACATGGGAATGAGTTTGATGCCTCGTAGGTTCGAGGAACAGGCTCCTGTCCCCAACTGTGGTGCTGAAATAATGACTCCTTTGGCTTTCATGCCTGAGAATCACAACAACTTCCCTGCTGGAAGTCTAATCCTGGAAGAGGAAAAATCGCTAGCTATGGAGCTGGCCTTATCGTTCATGGATGAATTGGTGAAGATGTGCCAGATGGGCGAGCCTCTCTGGTTGCGAGTTGATGATCAATCTGGAAGGCACATGCTCAATCTTGAAGAGTATTCAAGAATGTTTCCATGTCCTCCATTAGATATGAAACAACCAATCAGGACCGAAGCAACAAGGCACAGCACTGTTGTTATAATGAATAGCATTACCCTTGTGGATGCATTTCTGGATGCGGTATGTTTCTCCAGGCATAGATTTCAATAAGAATATCTCTAATATAGTAATATTCAAGCTACGTCAGTGATTCGTTTTCTGTTATGTTATTAGTGTTAATATATTAAGTAAATTACACTCGATGCAGATAATTATATTACAGAGTGGTGCTTAGTTGTACTTACCATCTTAATGTGTCTTGTAACTGAATGTTCTTTTCCACATTGATAACTTTAGAACAAGTGGATGGAGCTCTTCCCTTCCATAATTTCCCGAGCAAAAACTCTTCAAGTCATAGCATCCGGAGCTTCAAGAAATGCCAGTGGTTCACTTTTTCTGGTGAGTGGTGTGTTCCGTTGACATGTCATTTTAAATATCCGCCTTTTTTCTTTCTATCTTTGGTTTTTATCACTTCGATTCCTGCATATTACCATTTTTCGGTTCTACTCTTTTTCAGATGTACGCAGAGCTCCAAGTTCTCTCTCCTTTGGTTCCCACGAGAGAAACACATTTCCTTCGTTACTGTCAGCAAAATGTTGAAGAGGGAACTTGGATCATTGTTGACTTCCCTCTCGATAATTTCCATACCAGCTATCCGCTCTCATATCCTTACTACAAGAGACGCCCCTCCGGCTGTGTCATTCAAGATATGCCAAATGGATACTCTAGGGTGATGCTATCTTATCTGATTTGTCTTATTTTACTCACTCCTTTTATTAGTGTACACCTTAACTTTTACTAACTTTTGCCGATTTTTCAAAAATTTAACCAACCAGATTACATGGGTGGAACATGCCGAGATTGAGGAAAATCCTGTTCATCAGATTCTCGACCAATTTGTGAGTAGTGGAATGGCTTTTGGAGCACAACGATGGTTAGCTATTTTGCAGAGACAATGTGAAAGGTTTGCTAGTCTAATGGCCCGGAATGTATCCGACCTTGGAGGTAATTTGTGAATATGCGCAAGAAGATGTTCATGTATTTTACTATCTCTAAAATAGCTAATTTTCCTTAGTCATGGTGTGGCATTCATGATTGCTTAGTTTTTTCGATCAGTTTACCTTACAAAAAGTATGGATGATCGGTTATGTGACAGTGATACCTTCTCTTGAGGCGAGGAGGAACCTGATGTGTTTGGCCCAAAGGATGGTTAGGACATTCTGCGTGAACATGACTACCGCCTACGGGCAATCCTGGACCTCAATCTCTGATCCAACTGATAGCACCATCAGAATTACCACAAGAAAGGTGACAGAACCCGGACAGATCAATGGACTGATCCTAACCGGTGTTTTAACTACTTGGTTGCCTTATCCACACTACCAGGTCTTTGATCTTCTGAGGGATGAACATAGGAGAGCTCAGGTACTTAATACGAGTATATTTTATATCTACCTTTCGGTTGGATCAGTAACTATCTAAACATTTCAAAACGTTATGAATTAAAATGAACGAATTCGTATGTCTCAGCTGGATGTTCTGTCAAATGGAAATGCGTTACAAGAGGTGGCTCACATTGCAAATGGTTCTCATCCAGGAAACTGCATCTCTATTCTTCGAATGAACGTGAGTTCAAATCAATCACTGCAGAAATACAATAGTAGTTCTTAATACTATAAAAGTGCCAATAATGCATGTCGATTTGTGCAGGTTGCTAACAATTCGTCACAGCGGGTAGAGTTAATGCTACAAGAGAGTTGCACTGATGAATCTGGCAGCCTCGTTGTGTACACAACGGTTAACGTTGATGCTATCCAGGAAGCAATGACCGGTCAAGACCCTTCGAGCATTCCTCTGCTTCCATTGGGATTCGTCATTACCCCAATGAACCATCCAACCAACAATAACAACTGCAACATTGACTCCAGTGAAGGACAATCTTCTGGAAAAGCCCCTCTTGCAGAACCGGGATGCTTACTCACCGTGGGACTTCAAGTCCTAACTAGCACTCTCCCTACAGCAAAAGTAAACCTCTCAAGCGTCAACGCCATCACCCATCATATTAGCGGCACAGCTGAACAAATTAATGCAGCCCTTCTCAACAGTGCCATCCATATCAATGGGAACATTAACAATGAAAATGACAATGGCGCTACTTTGGAAACCTCTCCAACGGAAGCTGCTTCAGTATCAGCAACAGTCAAGCAAGGAAGTCCAGAATCAGCTTAATTATCCAACACCACCCGCTGCTCTCTCTCTCTCTCTCTCTCTCTCTCTCTCGCATGCTGTTATTTGTCCTAGTGGTAATGTTTTCCATCTTCTTTCCCTTATTCCATTAAAGATCAAGAAATGGCGGATATCACCACTGGTAGCGAATAATGGCAAATCCTAAGGGGTGCGCATTTGTGTAAGTAGGTAGTTTTTGTTCACATAACTTGAATAGCGAAACGAGGACATGTAGTCGATAGGTAGCAGAATGGGGATTAAGGGAGTCAAGAGCGCACCATATATGATCCTATCTAACTGGTGAAGCCTACTATAAATGTGTCGTTGGCTTCACCAGAGAGAACGGATTTTGGTTCGGGGATTGACTTCCTGCTTCTTCCCCATCTCAACTTCTTCTTGGTGTGTTTCATCATCATGCAATTATACTTCATCTAACATTGCTCGTGTTTCTTGCTTCAAATCTTTCTTTGTTTCAATCCTCTTTGCTAGATGCACCCCAGAAATATTCTTTGGTTTCATTCTTTGTCAATTTTGAATCTTTTTTTTTATAAATTAGCGATGAGGTGAGCTTCGAATGTTGTCTATCTATAATCTAAACCCTAATGCACCTCGTCTGTTAGGACTATATATAGTCGAACACATCCGTCTAAACCAAAGGTATTTCTTTGTCCGAAGGGGAAAAAATATAACTCCCTCCATACCAAATTGTTAGAGGTGTTTGACTTTTCACAGTCAACGAGACACGACTTAAAATAGAAATATTTTGAACTTTGTACTAGTAAAAATAATAAAAAGTTAATATCTCAAGAATTTACATCGAAATGAATCTAGGAACATCTCATATGACTATTATTTCTTATTGGCTAATACCAATTTTTGTCTAAAATTTTCAAAGTTTGAATCCTAAAATATAAAGTGGACAAACAATTTGGGATGGGGTAGTAATTTATACATCAAGGCAATTGATGTGCAACCAAAACTACAAAAGGATGGTCTTTTGAGCTCTCAAATTGATATATACACTCCAATTATTGATCAACTCATAACACTACCCTTTCATACATGACAGCTTCAACTTTCTTGCACAAGACCCAAAACACTGCATCTTCAGCATCATTAGTTGTCCATACATTATTTTCACACCAAACAGCAATGCAGCTGTTATAACTACCATCAACGCTACATCGCCAATCAGCCAAGCAAGAACTCTGCAAGAGTAGTATGGGCTAACCTAACATCGAAGTTGCATTAAGCTCTTTAAGCTCTACAACTGTGCATAAAGGATTTCATTCCATGTGTCGGGAATGCCAGGAAGACACCAGTGCAGGCAATCATTTATGCCTTCTGATGCTTTGATGCTGTAGTGGGATATGTGGCCTTCATCTCGCAACTCCGAGAGTGCAGTTATATCGAGTAGGTTTACCTTTGTACCTTTAACAGCTTCAGCAATGATGGGATCACTGGACTCATGTTGTCGTACTTCACTGCCTCTGGTCAGTGGTACGGTGTTGTCACACCTACCTCCTGAATTCCACTCTCCATGAAAGAAATGTCTGGGAGATATAGTGCGGAAAAACACTTGGAGATCTGGATGCAGTGGTATCTGTGAATCAAGCCATCTTGCAATGCTATGCACAGTCAAATTCTTAGCATTCCCTATTTGTGCAAGCTTCCTATCATGAAGTGGCTTCGCATTTACATACATAACCCATCTGTTTGCATTTACCTTCCCTCTATTCCAGTGATGCCCCGTATTGAGCACCACAACATTAAATTGATTGATAAATGTGCGCAAGAAACCTGGCGGCCTGTCCAAATGCATGGCATATTCAGTCGCTGGATCCGTTGCATTAATGGGTTCTATACCACACAAACTTGCAGACCAATAATACAATATTGTAGTATTTGTAATAGGGAACAAGTAAGCCCATCCGTTAGGACGAACGGCCCCTGGGAGTATCCCAAGGCCATACTTGTAGCCTACGTCTTCAACTTCTGGTCTATCCAGCCTTCCAGTGATCATACACATCAGAGATTGAAATTGCTGTCTGCCTAACGAGTCTCCAACAAAAGCAAGGATTTTTCCCCGCATTCTGGAAAATATAGAATTAGCGGTTCATGAGAAAGCACACCAAAACATGTACAAAGGTAAAGGTCCACATAAATATAATTCCAGCGATATTGTTAGAAGAGATTACATGAAAACCTTTAAACAAGGAAGTTGCTTGAGAATACTCAAGTTCAATTAAATAGTCATACTTTTATAATAAAAAGAATCCAATATAGATCTACTGAAGGATATGTATAATGTTGAAGGGAGCATGGAAGAACCGCTTACTTCTCCAAAAACTCAGAACCTTGAAACTCTGGCATATCACAGTTTTCTGGTTGCCAGCGATATCCTTCATAAGAAAAATCAGTACGCTGTGTAAGTCTACATGCCCACATCTCTGATAACCATTTTTTACAGCCCAAACCAGAATATAAAGGCTGTCTATTGTCTGTAATCCAAGTGCCTCTAGCATAATTACAAGCTGCAGAAGTAAGACTAACATGTTAATATGAAATACATCTTCAATTTGTTAGTTGTAAGATAAAATCCTCAATCATAAAAGCAATATGCACACACAAGTATTCATTAGGGATAGGTTCTAAATGCATAAGCCTTGTAAAATGATTTAGTGAAGAGTGCATTGTAGTGAATGCCCAACAGTTAGATAGGTAAAGAAACGATGATACATGATCTTTAAGTGCCAGAAAAAGAAAAGTCATACAAAAGATACCTTCTCCTCTATTGGTAGGTTGAGCAGTCACTTTCCCCATTAAATTATCAGCATCGTCTAGACCATGTTCTTCTATTGTATCGTTTGCTTCTTCTATATCGGAATTCTGTACAGACCGTTGATCTCTAGGCTCCATCAATAGAGAAGCAGCAGAGTCATCTATCAAAATCTTTGAAACATAAGATATCAAATCATGAAAATAGAATATGTAACCTTACATTCTTATATGGTCATGTAATTAAACACTATTAAATCACATGTCCATCACTCTTAATCTCTAAAGTATCAATGGTTAATTAACTATTACCCCTAGCTAACCTCAAACTCCCAACAGAGAGTTCAGGTCATTTGCAAGCTGCAACCGTTTCCACAACCATGTACATTCTAAACTTTGAACTCTAATAGTGAGGGAAAATCGATTGAATGGCTGAAGACTTTTCAGATATTTACAAGGTACAGCAGAAAGATACAACAAAAAATAATTCATGTCCAAGGCATGATATTTAATAAGCCATCTAAATTGGTATACATACAAATTATTTGCTAGAAAAATTAATGACTAACAAAATACATAAAGATATGCTCTATTGTTTTAGCTGTTTAACACCAAAAAATCTAAATCTGAAACTTCATTCCACTATTGATACGTGAGATGGCATTAGTTAATGCAGTTCATACTTCACAGTTATTCAAACTTATGAATGTAGGTAATCAATAATATGTTAGGTCACCAGAAGTAACAAACAAACACATCTAACTACCTTAATAACAAACCTACCCCAAACAACTGTGTTAACCCAAACAAGACTCCATGAAAACTACTGTTGTAAATAATTGACCAAACCAATTAAAAGCTAAATTTGGTTAAGTTTAACTTCAGGCAAAAAGTTCTCTTGGGGGTGCCGGTTTGGTGTAGTAGTTAGAAAATCAGCTCTAAAAGGTAGAGGGCGAGGGTCCAAACCTTGGCTGATAGGTTTTTTTTTTTTTAGAAGGAGAAAAAAATCTGAAACATAAAACACTCAAGAAGTAAAAGATGAAAAAAGTTATAGCAAGTGTCATCGCCAGAGACAATTATGTCTTTGTTTTAGCTTGAATAGAATCTGGAATTGACCACAAGACAATTATCTTTTTTTTTTTTTTTTTTTTTTTTTTTCACAAAAAAGTAAATTTTATTGAAAGAAACAGCCAGAAAAACAATTACAAACCATCAATCACTAAGGATGGCCATGCTAAGACAATTATCTATTTGTGTTAGCTTGAATCGAATCTGAAATTGACCACCAGAGACAATCATTGAAAATGAATACAAACAATAAGATTTTATCGATAGAGAATGAACCTGATGTATGCCCCACAAATTGCTCCTCTGGCGATGACAAACTCGTGGCTAGTGGCTTATCTTCCCATGACCACAGGAAAATTGTAACTAATATGAGGAATGCCAAGGTGAAGGAAAATCGTCTCCCCAGAGTTTTGTTGAGCTTGCCCCAAAATCTACGGAAATTTTCAATCTTCATTTCGATTTATAAGCCGAAGAAAGAAAGTCTCAGGGCCAATCTGGCTAGAGACATCCGAGAATGAGACTTGTTCTGCAACGCTGAATAACTCCAAGAGAGGCACACATGAATTGTTCTCAAATTAGTGAAGTTTTGGACGACACACCCCTGACATTTAAACAGACAAAACTTAACCAATCTCAACTGAATTCAAGCCTTAGCTAAAAGTTTAATTGCAATTACAAAACATATAATTCAAGGTTGAATCCACGAGGCTGAAGTTTACAGATTAATTACAACATCATAGTGGCATCCCCTATGAAAACATGGCAACAACGAACCATGAATTATTTAATCACCAAAAAAATTGTTGACACAATAAATTTCATCAATGCTTTAAATTAAACCAAAAACACATTTTAGGTAGTTAAATTAATTTAATTTATACATTACTTAAAATGAGCCAAAAATGAGATATAAAAATAATTGTAAACTTCTCTTTTATAATTAAGGAGGTTTTATATCTCATTTTTGCTTTTTTTAGGCCTTAGACATCAAATATAGTATGTTGCCTTCAACTCAACTGTAAGAAACAGTTTCTTGTTCTTTTCTTTGTTAATTCGATCTCTAGTAAGGTTACGCAGACCAACCCTTTTTCTAAGGGTAGGTAGATAACAATATTAAATCATAGTAATCCGAGACTCTACTTCACCCACATTCTCCTCTCACCCCTCCTAACGTCCTGATTTGAAAAAAGAAAATTTAAATTAAATTTTTGTGTGTTATCAACCTATTTCCCACGTCCCTTCCCCCATTCAGTAAGTGATGACGGCAGACATACCCTTTAATTTTATTAATAGGAATAATCTATTACAATCATCAAACATTAATACAATTCGTGAACTCAAGGAAAGAGGCGACTAGAGTTAAACTAGTGAGAGAAATCATCTCTCTAATCAATTTCCTTGCTAGAAAGAGGGCTCGAACCAGAGACATCCGCTAGAGGTGTCAGCATGCTTTGCCACTGGACATTCTGTGTGTGTGACACGTGGCTTTTTCACCCCTTTTGCATTATATATGGTAAAGATGATCAATTACACCAGCTCTATTGGTCAGATATAGTCACTCATTGGAAATAGCTTTCAAGTTAATGACTTCTCTATGCCATATAAGTTTAAGCCCTCAGAGCGATCCAAATAGACAAACTTTTTTGAGTAAGCTACTAATCTGAGAGTTGATTTTCTGCTAATTCCAATATTTCTCTTGAGCATACTTATTTCCATAAAGAGTGTAACTCCAAGATCCTAAAGACGCGTTATCGCTACACAATTATTTGTTCATTCTGAATGCAAAAAGATTAACGCTACAGAATACAAGCTAAACCAACACTACAGTACACAAGGTAAACTCATCTCTGTGATACTAAGATGGTCTTACCTTCATCTATACTCTGACTTCTTAACCAAAAATTTAGTTACACTAAGACTTAAATAATTGCTAGAGACAAATCCCCATTTCCTATATATATAAAACCTAAAAAGATTGCTCCATTCTCATGCAATTTATTTATATGCACTTCCTGGTTACTTTTGTTTCAGTCCACGATACGTTGTTCAAAACGTTTTAATCCTTCACACTCTCTTTCTCTATAATCGATTACTCAGGCTCATGCCACATCTAACAACCCCATCCCCCGCCTCTTCTTCACATTTTCTTTGAAATTGACCTTTTTCTATGAACCTTAGACGAACATAGGAAAATATAAAATATCAACTCTCTATATCTCAATTGACTACAGAGTAATTGTGTACCATCCATTTCAATCTTATATCCCCCGCCTCTCCACCCGTTTCCCTATCAACATACACATACTAACAGAAAGACGATGCTTGCGGTTACTGTCTTAAGTTACCTCAAAGGCTAATTCAGCTAAATTTCACAACAAAACAATCACACAGGTAGCTCAACAAGCAATGCAGGTTAATTGAACATCGAACTTTTACAAGATCATATCCCTGGCCTCAATTTAACATATACTAGTATTAAATAAACAGAAAATAAAAATTAAATCAATGCCCAATTAATCAAAATTAGCTAAAACTGTAAAG
This sequence comes from Echium plantagineum, assembly GCA_003412495.2. Taxonomy (NCBI): domain Eukaryota; kingdom Viridiplantae; phylum Streptophyta; class Magnoliopsida; order Boraginales; family Boraginaceae; genus Echium; species Echium plantagineum. The sequence goes on along the minus strand of CM016567.1, from coordinate 15,803,409 downwards.
ACAACAACTTTTCCAAAAATAAAGAACACAATAAAATCGTAACGTGTACATTACTAGACAATCAAAAAGTTGGAAAATAAGCACACAAAAAAATCCAATACATACGTATATAACATTAAAAAAAATTAAAAATTAAAACTGAAGCAATGCCCATTTTTTAAAATAAGCTAAAAAATGTAAATTAAATATTTCTAAGAATAAATAAAGACAAAAAATTGTATACTTGATAGTAGAGCTGTATATACACACCTGATTTTTGCAATGCTCAACCTTGAAGATGAATTACTAAGTTATTTAAATTTGAGAATATAAGTAAATAATCGTTTAGTATATATGAATTTAATTTGGGAAATAGAAAACATTATTTGATTTGTTTTCGTGTGGGCGATGTTAACGACGGCTTCGGAAGGGTATTATAGGAATAATACTTGGCGACATGAGACGTTGTGGCGAGGTGGCAGTCACGTTGGCAATTAAACAATAAAAATGTGCTATCATTATTCACGAAATCAATCATTTCAAATGGTAAATTAGACATTTGTCACTTCAACTTGTAATAATTGTTCGATGTGAACGGGGAATTTGAAGCAATTGATATGGTAGTCAAATTTCGAGGACGAAATTTCTTTAAGGGGAGTAGATTGTAATAACACGCCCTAATATTGATGATAAAAGGTAATAATTTTATTTAAAAAGTTAATGACTTGTTAAGAACTCATTAAATTATGGTAGGCTTGTTAGTGGATTGGTAATGGTAACTCCTTATTAGACCACTTGACTTAAGTAATTAGAGTAATATTTTTTATATCAAACCGTACATTATTAATATATATAATGAGTGATACTATTATACTTGTGTATATAAATAAACCATCATAATAAATATTACTCCCTCCGTCCCTAAAAGATTGTCATATTTTGACTTTTGTGGTCAATTACAACAAAATTTGATCACGAATTCTCACTAAACGAAAAGAAATAATATAGTCTTGTGGGACCTCGTTAGATTCGTCTCAATATATATTTTTGAAATATCAACTTATTATAATTGTTTTGCATTTAGAATAAGAGATATTTGTATTTTAAATCGTGTTTTATTGACCATCAAAAGTCAAATGTGACAATCATTTAGGGACGGAGGGAGTATAATATACTATATATTACCGTCACTATTAATACTAATCTAAATACGACGTACCATATGTATATATAAACTAACTAGCCTTAATACTAATCTATATCTCTTCCATCTATTTAATTCACTCCAACAATGTAATCCTTAGGCTTTTCTTTCACAAATTTGATATCATATGGGCCGGGGCGCATATATGTATATGTGATGAATTAGCAATTTTAATTGTCACTTAGGTAATAAGTCATGTAATTATCATCTAATATCTATTGTTTATCATGTTTAGAATATAAAATTTGATATAAAAGTGAATCTTGGAACCTATTTTGAACTCATTTTGATCGACTATTGCTGAATTGAGGACTAGAGAAGAATTGTTGTTGATTTTGAGTATGTTTGTAACAAATACATGATAAATAGGTGAATTAGTAGCTTGCAAACTATTAGAACAACCCGGCCTTGTACAGTGTTATAGCCTATGATTTTGATGAGTAATAGTGCTTAGGGGTTTGCTTGATCAATGATGCTTAGGACTTAGATGGGTAGGTGAACTTGTTGTGATTTTATGTGAAAATTGGGCTAAAATACGATAATTGGAGGATTTAAGGGTGTTAAAATAGTATGAAGAGTAGTATTACGACCTTAAGATGATGATGTGGAGGATAGAATTGGGATATGGATGGAAGGATTGGATTTGACTTGATGTGGGAATAGAATTGGGATATGTATGGAAGTTGACCTAGGCTTGACCATAGTTGACTTTGACTAGGATTTGACTGTTGACCAGTTTCGCTAGTGATTTAAGTGTTGATAACTGGACCGTTAAGATAACAATAATGTAATAATGAGTATAAGATGTACAACTAAAATGAATCATAATATATCAGGGTTGACGATGTGAGGCCAGGGGAAAAAAGGTCATTTTCCACCCAAGGGCAAAATCATCATTTTTCTAAGTTAACCTAAAAGGCTATTCATATGCATAGTGATTAATGATGTAACTATTACGAGTAGGACGGGGTGTATTTAGAGTAGTATTTGACCTATAATATGTATATTATATATATCCCATTGTGTGAGCGATTCCAAATCGAGACTCGGGATATTTTTTGTTGTGCTTGAGGTGAGTTCTTACTCACATGTTGTTACTTCCTCTTATATGTGTTGCATGGTAGTGATAGTATTTATTGATTTCATTTGGTGACTTGTTGAGCATTGAGATGAGTAGAGATCGTAGGGAGGACCTATGGGTCATATGTGTGTTTTGGGTGTTATCCTGATCCGGCAATCTAGGTTTCTTATCAGGCTCCATGGTTATGGGTCCGCATGTTAGATGGTTGGGTGTGAAATGTGATGTGTGATGAGGATGAGATGGTATGAGGATGAGATGATGTGTACTCCCTGCAAGTTGAACTAGGTAGAGTGATGTACAGTGCATATAGTTTCGCATTTGATGTTGCATATCATCTATTGTCGGTACCCTTGCCCTAGTATTTATGAAGTTATTTATTATACCGTACCGTTATGTTATGTACGTGTTGTTTTCGCATCACCTATGTGGGGTGGTAGCCACTCGTGAGAAGGATTCACCAGTTGTCGAGCTGACCCTTCGGGGACTTATTCTTTTAGCAGGTTAGTTGCTTTGTAGTGTGCGTGGCTGCTTCGACGAGTGGCGTTGGTGGCATTAGGATCTCCCTCAGTCATGGTTGTGTTTCGGTCGTTCATGTGTTTTTACTGTTTTACCCCAGTATTGTGGATTTTGACCATGTTTATTGTTGGGTCATAGACTGTTGTACCCCGATGGATACATTTTATTTTATTACGTAGGTCTAATCGAGTCATCCATCGATGTGGTGACTCTGTTACTGATTTGATATCGAGCCTAATCCTGGGGGGGCCTACCTGGGCGAGTCGTTACATATAGTTTCGGCCAAGATTGAGAGCAAGGAAGAGGGAGTATTTTTGTTGCTTGTTTTCTATTGTCTCATACAATAGAATAATGAAAAGTTGTTAGACATTTTTTATGGTTTAATCACATTAAGTCAAACCATAACCTTCCACCTTAATAACCACCATTCAATGCTAGAGTGAATGTGATTTAAATTCAAAAAGTCACACTGACTATTGATGCTCGATTTGGACGGCTGGAATTTCCTCCCCTTCAATCTTTGACGTTTACACTTTTAACCCAGAAGTTTCAATCATATTAAAAATCAAGTGCATTGTTTGTGTGTGAACCTCTAGGACCGAAATAACATTAGCCATATGTTAATAAAATATCAACCAAGTATTTTACTAACATATAAATCATGAGCGGGCCCTAGTAAAACTATCATGACTCATAATACATTTCGAGTTCGTTTCCAGCATATATATTATTGTCAAACATAATATACGTATGAACTTAGCTTTAAATAAGTAATTATTACGAACAATCAAATTGTTCAACAGACACTTATTATGACGTGTCAAACACCTCATAATTCCAACAAGAAACCCATATCAAAAGGGCTGACTGCTGAGGTTGTACAAACAGATGATCAATTGTCAATATATCAAAACCAAAACAACCAACAGACTTTCCAAAGAGGATGTCCTACAAATTGCTGAGTGTCAAACAATTAATAATGTCCTACAAGAAACTGATGTCGTTGTTACAACATAAGCTATCTTTGAGTCAGCTGTACAGACTAGTGACCAAATTGACCATTCACACTCGATCAATTTTGTATAAGAGATGGTAATTATCAAAAGCTTAGTATACAATTTACGGTCAAGTGAACCTTTAGGATTACTCCAATTTCCACCCATGATATCAACATCTAAACACAAGCCTAGAGAAATAACTTTATGCGTCTAATCTTTTGAACAAGGAAGATTTAGACGAAGATGCTCATAACAGTGACAAAGCCGGTGATAATCGCAGGAAAACAACAACGCAGCGGCTTTGAATCTCATGAACTATTTATCTTGATAAGAAATGATATACATGATAAAATTTGTATCATCAGAACTAATGGCTATAGCTCATTTGGTAGAGCAATTCGTTTACACGCGCGCCACTATTTTTCAGGGGAGTCTGTCATACTATACAATGAAAATGGTTCGGAAGCACACCGATGCAATATAACATGATGGCGTTAATTTCAATCTGCATGCAATCAGCTCTTCGTGACAATTGGAATTCTTGTAGCCAACTTGGTGAACTATGCAACTTCATTTACGCATCCATATGGGTGGAATGTATCATTAAGTCTCGCCTCGATTCCCATTATTGTTCTCTTCATTGGGTCATTAGCCATAACTGAGAGCCGATCCAGTTTGGTAGAGCGTGGCAAGAAAGATCAAGGGCGTTGATAATGTTGACGAATAGTTCATATTGTCTATGCTTCGGAGCAAGCTAAATTGGTCAAAGAACCATTGAACACTTTGATGAAAAATACTAGTTTGCCCCCTCTCTTCATTGCCATATGCCTCCAAGTGTTCCAACAATTCTCAATTATCCAACCTAATATCTTGAGAAGAAAATAAATAAATTTTTGCTGCCCTACCAGTGAGTTTCTAGGAAGTAGGAACCACCAATGAAATGTCGATGATTTTTATTCTTCTTTTACTACAATTTCTGTTATTGAATATGAATTTTATTCATTTATTTTGTTCCAAATCTAGTTTGCCCCCAAATAAGTCTTGAAGATAATATGACAGGTTCAAAATGAATTCCGTTCTTGATAACTATAGATTTGAGAATTATGGGTTGTCTATCGACTCATATCCACACCGATCTGGGATTTGGATTGATACAAGGAACCTTTTTTTCTGACACGGGTTGTACTGATTTAAGCAGCCAGTTTATGTTTGGCCTTTTAGCCGGTTGCCCTGAGTTATTATTTTATTTTCTATATGGTCCTTGTAGTATTAGTTATATTCTGGGGTGCCCCTGAACTATTATTCTTTTTAGGCTCATGGTCTCTCCATTTGGTGTTCGAAAGCTCCCACTCAGCTTGTTCAACAAAGTGAATTGGATGACTACAAGTGTACTATTGTTTGATCATTTATGTCTTTCAAACTTGTTTCTTTAGTTAGTTGGTTAACTATGTTTTACTCGGATTTCTACATTTTATGATTAATTAACTATCGTTCAAGATAAGAGTTACGTATATGAAGAAAAGAATAACTCATCCCATGTTTGTATATTGAGAAAACTAAATAATTCATAATTTATGTCCAATTCTTCACCTGCTTTAATTTGTGTTATTCAAAGAGAGTTCAAGAGTTGTAGAAAGTTCCTGATCGCATAATTTATTTGGGTATTGATTTACGGTAAGAAGAAAATTTCATCTGCTACTTTATAACATGAGAGGCAGAGTATTTAAGGTTAATGGTTGGGGACATCACTTACTTTTCCCTAGTATCACCAGTTGATCACTTACCTTTTAAAGGGTCCTAGTTGATCACGCACCTTTTAAAATTTGTCTCAGTTGGCCTATTGGCCATTTTTCCGGCTCATCAACGCATGTGATGATCATTATTAAGGGTTTTTTTGCCTTTTCATGTCGAAATTAAGGGTTGGTTTTGAGTTTATTTCTAATTTCAATTTTTTAAACTTAATTTCGACATGAAAAAAAACAAAAAACCCTTAATAATGGTCATCACGTGCATTGACCGGGCGTCGACCAACTAGAAAAATGACCGATAGGCCAACTGAGACAAATTTTGAAAGGTAAGTGATCAACTGCGACCCTTTAAAAGGTAAGTGATCAACTGGTGACATTGACAAAAGGTAAGTGATGCCTCCAGCCATTAACCCGAGTATTTAAGATGTAGAAGAAGGGGCGATGAAAGTGGATGGGTAAGAAGAAGAAGAAGAGGGTTAGGGTTATTTTAATTACGTAACACATTTCGAAATGTGTCCCTTATTATGGAGAATATCGTTGGGCTATAATAGGCTTTTTGATGATTAAAGTTCGGAAAAATGGTTGTGGCATCTCATAAAAGAATAATAGTTCACGCGACACTCAAAAAAACCCGACACTATAAGGACCACATAAAAAATACAACGATAGTTCAGGGGGCAACCGGTCAAAAAGCCTTTATATTTTTGTTACTATTATTACTATAGTTATGTTTATTGCAAACTCGTAAAAATTAAATTACCATGAGTTTAAGGGAGTGTTGGAGTAATGGACGAGTAGCATCAAAGTCTGGGTGACGTACATATTGACCCATAATTATATTGGAGTTATGTTAGGTATTTGTCTATAAATATAAATCATCTCTATCGTATTCAGAGTCATCAATAAAAAATCTCTTAATATTTTACTAAACGAATTACAAGATGAAAAAACAAATTATAACCGGTTCGAATTGCAAATTGAACAATTTTAGCCAATCACATACTCCCTCTGTTTTTTTATCTTGATGTTTTGACTTTTCACGGACACCAAGACACGATTTAGAACCCCAAACACGGTTAACATCCTATAGATAGTTGAGAATTGAGAGGTCAAATGGATAAGAGATAAATACATCAGATATGAGGTGGCAAATAGTAAATCAATGTAATAGAGAATTTGAATATTAAATGACTTTTTTTAGTCAATCAACAACTAGGGGTGTGGAGGAAAATCGGAACCGAGCCGAACCGACCGGAACCGAACCGAAAATAACCGATTTCTTTGGAACCGATCGGAACCGAACCGATTTCGGTTCCAACTTTGAGAGAACCGAACCGATGCGGTTCGGCTAATGAGAGAACCGAGAAAAACCGAACCGATGACTAAATTTATGTAGAAAAAATTAAGCTTAGTAAAAGAAAATTGACGAGATGATTTAACGTTGTTCATGATATAATAATAGATAAGTAAATATACTTTAAGCTAATAATATGTGTGTATATATATATATTTAAAATGTGGAATCGTGTGTCGAATGCGTATACGAATTTCGAAATTAGTTTTAAAAAGAGCTCATTATTAAAGTAGATATATTTTTGTAACTTAAGTAAAACAATACTAATCACATTTAAATTTGTGTTCAAAAATAATAATAATATTAACGAGGAACGAATAAACTTAAAATTTCAAGGCAAAAACTGGGCTCAAATTCCGGCCCAAACCATGAGGCCCATAACCGGCCCATAACCGAAACCGAACCGGAACCGACCGGAACCGAACCGTAGGGAACCGAACCAATTTCCGTTCCGTTTGTCGTAGAACCGATTAAGTCGGTTCGGTTCTTTTTTTTGTCCAAAACCGAACCGAACCGAACTGTGCACAACCCTATCAACAACTATCAGTAAGAGGAATTTATACTACAATGGGGCAAAAACATTCATAAATATTTAGAGCTCGCCAAATCTCGAACCCATGACCTCCATTAAGGAGCTGATCTGTTATATTCACAATGCTTTACTGTAGCATTACATGACTATTCTGCTCCCTATTTGGAAATGTAATAGTTAAGAAAGTTAAATAGAGGGGCAAAATAGTCATTTAACGCTACAGTAAAGCCCTATTTGGGTGTATGTATAATGGGCAACACTATGCACACACCAAAACAGCGTTTTTAAGGGCGAATTTACTATTTTGCCCCTATGTGAAGTTCCTCAACTGTTACAGTTGAAAATAGGGGGCGATAATTGTAATTTGACACCCAATAATAATTATTTAGGTGTGCGTATAACAAATTAGGTGTATAATCGGATTGAGGAGGCATGAATCGATAAATACTTGGCTTGGTTAATATTGAATGACCCAAGTCTGAAAAACGAAAACCCTTCCTGAACCTCTCCTCTCCCCTCCGTCTCCTGGAGTTGTTGAAGATGCATCCTTTTTTCAACCCAAACGCTTATCAGACTCCTCAGCTGCAACAACCAAATGGAACTTCCTCTTTCACACCCCAACAGGTATCCCCCCCCCCCCCTACAAATGCATATCCCAAAAAGATTGTCCAGTATTGAATTTAGTAATATACTTATTTGTCTATTAAGGCTAAAAAGTTGGTTACTTTTGAACATTGGCAAAAAGATTGGACAATATTTTGGAATGGGAAGGTGTCGAATTCACTGCCTTTTTGGGTCTTTTTTATGTTTGTTTAGTTATGGACTTAAGAGAAGCTTTATTTATCTAGTTCTAATGTGTTTCTTGAGTAGGTGATGGGTCAGACCAACCCTTTGCAGATTGGAGGTGGGGTACCCAACCCCCAACTCAATCAATTTATGCCAAATCAGTTCTTGAATAATGGTAATGGTGGCCTTGGCTTCAATGTTGCTCAGCAGTTGGGTCAGTTTATGCAACAAAATAGCGTAAACCCGAGCCAAATGTTTGGTCAAAATTTGAACTTGGGTCAGTGGAATTTGCCTAACCAAATGCAGAATATGGGTTTGCATACCAACCCTTTTCTTGCTATGGGGTTGTCGAATTTAACGCAGGGTATTAGTCCTCAGAATCTCGCCATTCTAGCTAGTGCTCAGTTGGGTCTGATGGGCGCATGTCAGCGGCCTCATACGGGGATGCAGGTACAGGGGAACATGGGAATCGGTTCCCCTCAGGCTCAACAGAATCATCAGAATTTTAACCAAGCTCCAGCTCAGGTAAATTATGATTCTTGTAAGGCCATTGTGCTTGTTTAATGGGATATTTGTTGTCTGTGATATATGAAGAGACTATTATGTTGAGTAGTAGTTTATGACAACTGAGTAATGTATGATGTAAAGACTCAAGACTAATAATTATTACTAGTACTTCTCCGAGTTGGAAGTGTTAAATATAATTATATTCATCTTTACTTATATTTATTAGTAGACGATCAAATTGTAATTGATCTAGCCTGAAAATGTATTAACATGTATGTTATTGTGCCGAAAAGACAACCCATTGCATATTCATTGAGTTTGATGTTTGGTTGAGTTAATATCTATTCCCTATACCAAAATTTATATTTTTTCAACTGGGCAACACTGAAATTGTTCGCAAAATTAAGTAAACGGGACAATTAGAGATGAGTAATTTATTCGTGTTGAGATGCACCTGCTAGGAGTTTCTTCTGAAGTTTCATTAGGTATTTTCTACTACTACCTTCATGAGAGAAGTATTATCTGTAGTATAATATTTATCTTCACATTTCTTATTAGTTGACGATGAAATTGCAATTTTACTAGTAAATATACGGGCATGCATGCTCTTGTGCTAAGAAACAATGCAGTGCTACGTCATTGAGGTTGTCTTTGAGTTAATATATATTCTAACTACTGAAATGGATATTTAGGCAACACAGAAATTATCTCAAGTTTAAGGTGACGGAAAAATTAGAAATACTTATTGGTGCGAATGTGCCATCTTCTTTGATGCACATGCCAGGAGTTCCTTTTGATGCGATTTGTGTGGGGTAGAATCAGCTAGTTAGATTGTGTTTAATGACGGCTGTAAATTATTTTTACATTGTTTAAGTGAGCTACATGATGATTTAAACACAAATTCTCCTCCTGTAAAGACTCCTCCATTGGTTTAGGTGATGCTAATTGTCGTTGCAAAATTCCCACAAAAGATATTTTGCTCAAGTAATAATATAGTTAGATATGTTTTTTTGCTGGCGTTCGCAGGAATGGCAGTCAGATGCTGTTCCCATTGAGATATGTAGGTGCCTTTAATATTCTGCCAAGCTATCTGCGTCACCTAATTATTGAATCTTATGGACTTCAGTGACGGAAGACTCTAAGAATGACAAAGCGTAAAGTGGGAATAATATATGGCCAAATCAAAGTTAAATATGCCTTCAAAGTTCAATTTCTAAAAATAACTGCAAAGAAAGAATTAAATATCCATAAGGAAAATAAATAAGCATAGACACATTATCTGATCTTTCTCAATCTCCAAAAGTCCAAAGTTATTGTACATAAGTAGATAGAACTATTTGTGGTAATCCTTAGGATACAATTATATGTAATGAACATTTTTGTCTTTTGCATATTGCCTTTGTGATTGTCTCTGTCTTTTAAGAATGGTGCAGGTAAATCTACTAAATTTATCAAATAACAATCAGAGTGGTAGCTGGAAAAAAACTCCCAACCAGAATTACAATCAGAAGCATGACACCTTGCATGATAGGTATATTGTCTAATTACACATATATTACACTTTTTGTAAAAATATTATAGTCACATAGATCTTGTTGCAGATCTGAAAATTCCCCTTTTCATCATGAGCAACCTGGTAAAGGAAAATTTGGCCCTTCTAAGGACAGAAGAGGAAAAGGTTCATTATATGACTCTTTATCTCTTAACATATGTTAGTCTTGTAATGTGCAATGTACTGTTCACAAGCTGCTGATGCGTGATCTAATGAGCTGACATTTACAAATATTACAAGATGACAAAAGTTCCTTATTTTTTTTTTCTCATTTTCTTGTTGATTGAGATATTTGTCAATTCTTGATTCTTTGAGTAGTTGGCTGAAGATTACCTTTTTCTAATCAAATGAAACTAGCGTCAGGTGAACGTATTAATTTCCTTCCTGATTTAAACTGCAGTGTAATTTTTTTGTTTATGCCACAACCATTGTGTGGTTTAAAACAAATAAAACAATCAGTTTGGGCAGAGCAGATGACTCATCAACATAAATTTAATGTTGTACTAGTCTTTTCAAAATGAATGCTAACTGTTACCTCTCTTAAAGACCTTCCCGTTGTTTCTGCTGTGTAATTCACTGAACAATATTGTGTGGTAAATCACCTCTTTTCTGCGGAACAAGCTGCTCTGTCAACTTGCAACAGTATAGCAGCCGTCTCCTACTAGAATATAAAGAAGCACACAGTGGGTGAGCTCATCCAATTTGCAAATTATCACATGTAGCAGCTGCTCTTAATTACATTTTGTGCAGTTAACAATAATTATGTATGTAGCGTGTAAGCATTTGAATATTAGAGAATATAGATGTCTGATTATTGTAACATTTCTTGATGAGGTATTTCTATTTCTGTAAAGTTTGCTTTGATATGTATATTCATACAGCACATTTTCCTCAATCATTTAGTGATGTTTTTTGTCTAAATGTTTCTTGTATTTTCCATCAATAATAGGACGTCAAGATGAGCGGCCAGGAAAATATATTCCAAATCAAAGCAAAAAAAATCAAGGGGAGAAGAAAAGGTAACCTTTTGACTGTTGAATATGATCTTGGATTAGAGTTCATATGTTTGCGGAAAACCAATGTCCTGTTTACTCCTATTCCAGTTGTGTTTCAGTCCGGGATGCTTCTTTTCTTTGCCTAGCCTTACTCGTTTCCTTCATATTAGGAATGTGTTCACCACTCCACCATGATTTCAGTAAGTTTTGGGGGGATGAAGACCCATATAAGGGCATAAATGTATATTTATTATGTCATCAGATACATAAAAGAGCCCTTTGAACTTAAACAAGAGAAAATATTGCAATTATCAGCTTCTTGACAATTATGGGATGATAAGAAACTTGTGGAGATAAGGGTCGACTACCCGTGGGAGGTGGCAAATTAGTGTTGTAATGTATACCTCCTCTACAGGATCCCATCCGTTCGGCTGGGTTAGAAATGAGTGCCTCCCAGTGTGGACTCCTACAGACATTAAAGCAAACAAGCCTCCTGCCGTTATAATATATACTAGTAAAGAAAAAACTAACTAGACTTGTAGTCTTAAATGGGGACTTCCTATCTCCATTCTTAAAGTTCAGCTTGCTTCTGTTTTCAGGGGTATGCCCCTTTGTCGATGTACTTTCTTTGAATATGAAATAAAGACTCCTTTTGACTAAAAGTAAAGTAAATTAAAGAAATTTACCATATATATGATACTCCTTCCATTGTTTTAGGTGTCGTTTAACCATTATTTCATAATAGTTGTCATTCTAGCATAATAATTGTACTTTTACATTTCAATTTACTTCTCGACTACTTTTTCCTATTTAAATTATCAACCAACCAACGATATAGTTTCAATCAATTGCCATTCTACTTTTCCAATGTAGTTTCTTACTACTTATTTTTTCGTAATAAATGTGAAAATGAATAATATGACAACTAAAAGAATGGAGGGAGTATTGATTGACTCATGATTGACTCATGGTGAGAAATTAAAGGTGAAGACAATTGGTGTTGCAGAGAGAATGTTTGTGATCTAATTGAGTATAAGAGGTGAGGGCTTCTTCATCTTCACCGGTCAACAAATGTATTTACAACATGATGGGCATTCTCTCAATCTGTTCTTCACAAGATTTATTATGCATCATACTCTGGCAGCTTTCTTTTAACCCTAGATATCTGAGTAAATTGTTCTTTCTGCTGAAAGTTCCAAATTTAATTTTTTATACTCCCTTTTTTACACTGTCGTCCTCCTTTTGTCTTGCATTAAGGCCTCTGGTATTTACTTACACGGACCAAGAAATCAAACTGTGGCGTGAACAACGCAGAAAAAACTACCCATCACTAGCTACCTTGCAAAAGGTATGTTTACCAGCAACATTTTGAGGCTATCCTTATTGAGAATTTGAGAAAGTAAATGGTTCTTGGCTACAGAAGTTGGCAGATAAAGCGGCAGCATCTGAGGCACGTGATGAAGCATCAAAGTTGAGACGCCAGGTATTTTTTCTTAACTAAGATATTATCAAATGTCATCATTTAAAGGATGCGATGTATAGGATGATATGTGTAGTTGTAATTGATCACTTACAAATTAAACATGCATAAATAAAACTTGGTAATTTTTTACAACTAAGTAATTATGCCCTTCCTCTATTGGGACTCCAATGAGATGTTAAGTCTGCCACGTACAAGTATGTTAGGTACGCACTGATCAATGGACATGGATCTTATTTTTTAATGTTCAGTGAGTAAATTTTTCACTTTATTCCTATATCAGTAATACGACTATACGAGCTCCTAAATGAGCCAGATGTCTCCATATTTAATTTCTCCATTGCACCTTGTAAAGTTCAAGAGAAACCTAAAAAATTTGTGTAAAACTAAGAAGAATATATTCATTGCCAACAGAAACCTAAAAATTTACCTAAAACTAGGAAGATTATATTCATTGACATATGGAATCCTTGATAAACTTATTAGAGAAGAGTCACAAATGACCACTTATGCATTTGCCATTAACTCTTTCGTCACTCATGTTATGTCAAAGCCTCATGGATCCTCATGTTTCAACTTGTGTATAATGTTGATTGCTGTTGAATAAGGCATATGAATAGTGAAAGTTGACCAGCTTTTACATAACCTGTTATTTGTGCCTGTTGACATAGTATATGTTGTGGGTTTCTTGATTGACCTGGCTCTGTTATTTCTAGTGACTTTCTTGTACGATAAACTGTTAGCTTATTTGGAAGAGGTTTATTGCTACTAATTGTTTATCTCATTGATTATATTCTCGGCAGCAACTGAAAGAAATTTTAGCAAAACAGGCTGAGTTGGGTTGTGAAGTTGCAGACATACCATCAAGCTATCTATGCGATGCGGAAACAGGACTGCATGGTAAGGGGAACAAAAGACCTTTTAACAAAAAAGAAAGGTTCCAGAACAAGTTTAACAAAAGAGGGAGGTTTCATCAAAATGACCATTTCTCTAATAGATCTGAATCTGGAAACCGTGATCCCTCTAAAGATAGCCAGCAGAGAGGTCATTGTAACCAGAAGCAAATGGCAGGAAGTAATAAGCCAACTAGACATGATGGGGCAAGCAAAAAGAAACCAACTTTATTACAGAAGCTCCTAAGTGCAGACATTAGAAGAGAGAACCATCAACTGCTGCAAGTTTTCAAGTTCATGGTTGTGAATTCTTTCTTCAAAGATTCTACGCCGAAAGCCCTGAAATTCCCCACTGTGATAATTAAGGATGCAGATTATGGAAGTCCCCCGGCAGAGGAGGATGATGTTTCTAGAGGGACTGATATAATGGGACCCAATGGAAGCGATGATGGTGTTGACAATGAAGGTGTACAATGTAATCATGATCAGGAGAGTGATGGTCCAAGAAGGCAGAAAGAATTACAAGAGGAAGAGGGAGAAATAATCGATTGGTTTCCGGCAACTTAGTTTCTTGATATGCTTGTATGTGTGTTGGTTGGTTATTTAACTTGATTTCCTCTTCTTACAATGTGCCTTTTGTTGAGACAAATCTCAAAATATTTGGCTGAAAATTTGTGCATTGTATAAGCATGCTAGTCTCAACTTTTATGGTTATAATTCTCGCGAGATAATGCTGAATTTGGTCCATAATAATATGTTCAAGTTGCGTTTTAATTCCAGTAAATATATGGTCTGGAGAAATATGTAGTCATTGATATTGGTTGAAAAGATACACTTTAGTTTCTCTTTTGATAGAGACGTTAATTTTGGAGGAAAGTGGGTTAAAATAAATTTTTCAACATAGATATTTTTCGAAAATGTGCATTTTGTAATTCCGAGTATTGATTGAAATGTGCACTTTAGTCTGTTTTCATGCCAAAGTTTAACGTCTCCATCAAAACAAGGACTAAAGTGCACATTTTATTTCAATATAATAGACTATTGTGCATACCATATATTTATAGGAACTAAAATGTAACTTACACATATTATTATCGATCACTTTTACAGTTTTATCTAGTTCTTAAGTATCAATTATAATCTCATATTTCTTCCTTTTATTATTATCAATTTGTAGTTGGTTCTCTTTATGAAAATCCTCTCCAAAAAACTGTAAGTTGATTCTTCTTCATTCAATTGAAGATCCGGTCCTTTGGTTCATGTCGAATCTCCAATAATCAACAATAAGATTTAATTTCTTCGCCAGTATCTAGTTGGGAAAATTAAGCTTCTAAAGAGTGTAATGGGGTGTTTGATAATCTAGTTGGTTTCAGACTTTTTTTATTAAGTTTGTTTGTTAACTATTTTTTTTAAGGCCTGAATTAAATTAGATCTGATAAAAAATCCTTGATAGATTTTTAAGTTAAAAATATTAACTTAATTTTATTGTCTGAATCAATTCAGAAGGTAATAATATTACTTTTCCATATCAGTCCTCTTATCTCACGTCTTTTTTCTCTCTTCTTTCAAGTATGCTTCTCTTCCTTCCTCTCATCTCTCTCAATTCCTTTTTTATAAACCTCCTTCCTCTCAAAAAAAAAATTAAATTTTTATTAGCACAGAACAAGCAACTGAAGTTCAAATTTTTGTTACAAAAAAAGAGTAGCCATGAACTGATGTTCAAATTTTTTCATTATCTTGGATGATTCATTATTTGGATATAACAAAATTGGAGAATTTTACTATATTTTTTCGGTCTCTGTTAAATATACTAATTTGCTTTCTTGAGAATCAAATCATCAAAAGGTCATAATATATAAACAACACCAAACAAATATAATATAACTTACATATCAATTAAAGACTAAAATTTATATAACATCAATTGGCAAACAAACTATGGTATATGGATTGAGCCCTAAGGTATTTACTAGTTAGCCACTTGACCCTCTTATATGTATTGAAAAAATGAAAATGAAAATTCAATATGAAAATATAATAATTATTACAAGATCTTTTCGACTCTATCTCTTCGACGTACGAACTTGTACTTTTATGTGCAGATGATACGTTCTAAAGTATTTGAAATACATAAGAGATGATGAAAAATATTACTATACACAATAAGAATTGTGTAGGAATGGAATAGACAAATGAATGAAATAAGCAAAAGAAATAAATTAATTAATTAATTTTATTACTTTATTTGATAGAAAGTAGTAATGTAAGCAAAGCTTTCTAGCTATCTCATCCAATAACTCCGAGATTATTGCTCTCCGAGAGGCTACCTGAAAACATCATGACCTAAGTTTACACAATGTCTCTGTCGAGACTGCAATCCCCGACCACGATGACCTCAAGACGCAAAAATGTGTCCGTCATCATGACCTCCAAGTCACGATGAAACATACAAAAAATGTCAACAAGAAATATATCAATTTTTCGGCGTAAGATATACATCTCAATACATATAAATCAGTTAGATATATATAGTACAAGTAGAACGAACCGTTCCCCATAGATAGAGAAGGCAACTACGGTTATTAAGGTCGCCAATAAACCCATGCATAAATGTGGACCGAATTACATGCTTGTGCTGAAGTATATTGCGAAACCATTTCCAAATTAACATAAGATCGTAAGTTTTACTAGTATTTATTTATAATCCATTGGTGAAGTATGCATGAACAATCAAACTTTCTTTTAACACCACAAAATATACTAAATTAAGTACTAATCGTAGGTGCACGCCACGGTAACTCACGTTAATTGTACAAAATAAAAAATACTCCCTCCGTCCCTAAAAAATTGTCACATTTTGACTTTTGTTGGTCAAACATAACAAAATTTGATCATGAATTTTCATTAAATGATAAGAAATAATATAGTCTTGTAGGACCTTGTTAGATTCGTCTCAATATATATTTTTGAAATATCAACTTTTTATAACTTTTTCTGTTAGAGTAATAGATATTTATCTTTTAAATCGTATTTTGTTGACTACCAAAAGTCAAAATGTGATAATCATTTAGGGACGGAGGGAGTAATTTCGAAATTGTTAAAATGCCAATTTACATTATTGAACAATTCAATATAAGAAACACTTGGTACGCCAGTTCATATTGCTTCCTTGCCCTTTTCCAGGTAGATCGAACCATATTGGCCTATATATAAGGTACAAGTTGCAATTACTTTTATTATTTAAACCCTTCTCACTAATTAATATGTAGAGATATTCAACTGATTGGTTATTATGTTCCATAAACAGTACTCTAAATCTATCATAACACAAGAAGTAATACTTGTCGTTTTACATTTTTAAGGCATTTTCTCGAAAACTCGTCTCAGATATGAAACTTTGAGTATTGAATGATGCTCTTATTATTCCCAATAAGACGGCTCGGTAACAGATCGCCTCTTCTAAAGCACGCCCTATTTGTTCCGCTCGTAACAATCCAATTAGTTCTCCGGGTGAAAAAACATTAGACATTCCATCTTCTGAAACCAAAACCTTTGATGTTATTTGACGTACAATAATTTCTATATACCTATTGTGAATCTGCACGACTGCACCCCTGAGATCGATAAACTTTTTGTATCTTATTAACCAAAGAGATACGACTTTGCACTATAGTTAGTTCAGCACCAATCAGAAATCCCCAAGTTCTGCATGCCAATACCGGCAACAATGAAATTTTTAGTAATAAGAAAATCCGTCGACTCTAAAACTCGTGAGGGAAGAATTTCGGGCTCTTCCTTTCGGGAAGGGAGGATTTATTATATTTTTGTCTTGAAATTTGATACAGTATTGTTTATTCCTATAATAAATAATAGTATACAAGCTAAAATAAATTACTAATATAATAGGGCATGCATATGGTGCCAACAAAATTAGTTGCCAAGAATGCCAACAAAGTACATATGTACTCCAACTTTAATTAACAGAGTACTTTTGTACTCTATTATATATTCTTCCTGGTGGAGTGCGAATATACTCTGAAAATTTACGTTAGAGTACAAAAATACTCCAACCTATGTATATTATTTATGGTGGAGTACAAATATACTCTGAGAATTTATGTCAATATACAAAAGTACTCCAGCCCAATTATATATATTCTTCATGGTGAAATGCAAATATACTATGCAAAACATGTTAAGAGTACAAAAGTATTCTCACATTATTTAATTAACGAAATTTGATATTGTTGGAGTTCACATATACTCTGCAAATACATGTTAGAGTACAGAAGTACTCTGACGTTATTTAATAAACAATCTAAAAATACAAATACATATTAAAATACAAAAATGCTCAATTAACTGAAGTTGGAGTACAAATATACTCTGTTGGCATTGTTAGCATCAGATCCAAGCCCAGTTAATTAAGAATCCAGTGGATCTCATTAAATGTATAACATGGCTAGTAGATCATTACTTATGATTAGGAATAGTGAAAAGGGGACGTTTTTCCCCCTTATGATGTCGAGAGAAATGTTCTCTTTTCTCCGCTCCAAATTGATCGTTCTTTGAGTATAGCACAAGTCCACTCGATCATTCAACTAGTCCTGGCGCGTTTCCATACAATAACAGTGCCGCCAAAATCAGAAGAAGCCAATAGGTTCTCACCGTGGTTCCAAGCAATACCTATAACTGGGTAACCATGACCCTACAGCAAAAAAATTCCATACTTAGTACCATTAGTATATTTAATATACAGTACAATTTTTCAATATAATCATTGAACTTCACCTGCAACTTATTCACACATGTGTTGTTCGGCCGAGTTAAGTCATAGAAGTAGACATTGGCATCTTCACTTCCAGCAACTTCATGACAATAATACAACACTCAACATTCAGCAATACAACCTTTGTTTCTCTAGAGATGTACAAAAACCAAACCGATCTAAATTAAGTCATGTTAAGAATCTCGAACTATACTGTCAAAATTATAGGGCACAATTCATATACAATAATTACTGCAAGTTAAGTAAATCGGACCAAATCAAACAATATAATAAGAATACTGCAAAAATAGTCAAACTCAGTTAGTAGGGTAACACTTTGTTTGGTTTGGCTATCCAAATGTTAGGATTTATAATGTACTTACCTATTAAGTATCAACATAATCATTTTCATTCAAATCAAAGTTATGTGTGTCATTTAATACTACAAACATTATGTGTACTAGACGACCCCCTTACCTCGCTTAGGTAGGGTCGTAGGGAGCCTCTTCTGAGTCATTGGAGCATGTTAATGTGGTTAAAAACATGCCATATGCCATCATTTGCAATCTATTTAACTTTAACATGATCATTTTCACTCAAATCAAAGTTACGTGTTAGCTAAGACCAGGGGCGGATCTACCTCATTCGAAATGGTGGTTCGAAATACACATAAAAAACTATTTTAGCGCTACTAATGAAATATTCTTAATGATTTTTCTTAATTAATTTTTTTTAACTCCAAACCTGTAACTTCATTTTTTACATAAAATGCGGGGGAGCTAAGCAACCCAAAAGAAGCAATTTTTCCTTCTCAGAAGTGAAGTGTACTGTATACTCTAACTAAAATGTAAAACAAGTCATGGGAGACCCAAAAATAATGGAACATATCCTCTGTATGAGAGCTACAAATGAACCAGCAATGGTTGTCCATCGGTAATCATCCGAATGCACGCCTAATTGTTACATCGAGCACTAAAATAAGCAGGCAGGTAAAGTAAACTACCATGGCGCGGGCAGATATCTGTTAAAATTGCACAACTTAAAGAGTAAAAAAGATGTGCAGGTGCCAGGACTTGAATTCTTGTCTATGGTTGCTTTGTTATATCTACTTACCAACTCATCTAGCAAGATTTTTGGTGGTTCGCCCCTGGCTAAGACTCTGATTTCGTTAATTTTGACCATTGAAATCAAAGAAGACAATATCTATGGGATGGGAGGACTATTATTTTAATTTTGAACAAGTTTAAGTTTTCAGTAGGCACAATGTGCAAATATGTCTTGAACATGGCAAATTGTGGGATTCGTAATGGAAAAAGGAAGTCAAATAAAATACTCAAATTGACGCACCCCTTAGCTATAACAGTTTAAAAACGAATTATGATATCTGCATGTTTCATACATACCAATAAACTCTCCCTTCTCCAGGGAAAGCAGTGGACAGAATGATGCACGGATGCTGTGCAGACGTGATGC
The DNA here is from genome assembly GCA_003412495.2 of Echium plantagineum. Lineage (NCBI taxonomy): Eukaryota > Viridiplantae > Streptophyta > Magnoliopsida > Boraginales > Boraginaceae > Echium > Echium plantagineum. Next base: position 15,783,543 of record CM016567.1, on the reverse strand, counting down.
AAGTTTCAAAGAACAACGAAGAGTCAAATAACCTTGCAGCTCCAAGGAAACACTACAACATCGAACACGTCAACTTATACTATTAGAGTTCAAGGAGATGACTCAGATAAAAAATAAATGCATGAGTAAAAATACAACCTAAAAAACGATAATGTTCCATCAGGGCTGAAAGCCAACAATACAGGTCCTCGGGCCAGTAAGGAAAAGGTTCTGTATTGCACAGTTGTAACAGGATATTTACGCCCACCACTCCGGTTACGGTGAGATCGAGATATAAAACCTGTGCGAGATTCCATACTAACAGTGTATATACACCCCTGGAGATTCATCAGGTTAAGTTCTATGCAAGAAAACAAGTTTAAGCTTCGAGACAAAATTATGTAAGTATTGTCAGTACACGAACAAACCTGGCTATCACCACAAAAAATGAATTGACCAGTGTGGTCATGATCCATGGCGGTTACTTCACTGCCAAAGGATGTTTTACTTATAGTTCTGCCAGTACTAAAATTGAATACCTGAGTCCAGTTAAATGGGAATAAATGACAAGTCAGGAGTAGTAGATAACTCCTACAAGCATATCAAAACTTCTGCATGAGTTATACATATAAGTAAAACAACGATGTCCACAGTCTCCACTCCTTTTTATGGATTATGATTTTAGAGGAGACCTCGCATCCTTTTCTTAGTTACTCAGTGCAGAGAGAAATGGTGATTATTTGAGGTATTGGGAGCTTTCAGGAAATAGTCGGCAGGGACCAGAGATGGAAGGAGCAAAAAGTTATTTTCCAAGTGTCAAGAAAGGGGAAAGATGATATTATTAGTGATGAAATTGTAGTGTTTGTTATTATGACAAACTAAAATTTGTGTGCATTTGAAGACTTTAAGGAACATATAGTCATAACTTACAATGATCTCCTTATTGGCATTTCCGACTGAAAGGAAGTTATTATTCACCTGTTATGAGTGAAAATAAAATGGATATGTCAGGTGCTCACATAACTAGAACAAAGCATCTGCATGTCTCAATGCATAATACAGGAAGCTTAATATAAGAAGCTAGAACTTATAAGAGACAAAGAAAAGAGAAAACAGTAACGGAACACATTCTCAGGACTAGATTTTGTAACTTCAATCAGAAGAACATCTCCCCAAAGACCAATCACCCACACAACTGAGGCTAATCCAAGTTTTCCTGGTGGACCAGGAACTTACAATTAAATAAAAAAGAGAAATAAAGTGTTTGCGCAACGTCGTGATTCAGTCCAAAATTGTTTAAAGCTTACTGGATGGAAGCGTATGCAAAGTTGTGAAGAAACACCATAAATGACTCTAATGCAAGTGCCTTTGGAAATATCCCACACTCTCACAGTTTTATCCATGGAGGATGATGCAATGTACTGGTTATTTGCAGAGAAGTCGAAATCTGAAACAAGTTGATCAAAACTAATGAATAAACAAGTATTGGGCAAATGAATCTTTTTAGCAATTCATAGGAATAAAGATGAGGTAGACTGTGTAAGTAGTAGCATCAACAAACCGGTGACATCCTTGGAGTGACCAGTTAATTGCTTGATTAGTGAAGGAGTTGGGGAGACGGTGCACACTGTTAAGCTCCCATCAGAGGCTCCATATGCAAGCAGATCAGAGCTCATGTGGCCAAATTTGATTACAGTAACTGTATATATAATCGTGAAATTAAATTGAATAAAAGGAGAAGAAAACCAGTGTAAAATGATGATAATTGCAATTGAAATTCTGATGAAACATTACCCATTGCCTTGCATTGATCAAATATACAATGCATCCCGACAAAAGAATAAGCGTGTTCAGATCGTTTGTGTAAGAGATCATGATCGCTTGCATTGGAGCTGAAACTTGCTGTACGGCTCATAGAATGTAGGGCACTTGGAAGATCCTAAGAGGGGGTCGGGGTGAATGTAAAAGCCTATTAGAAGAATACTAGCGAGTATTATATTGTTACAATACTTAATTGAGAGAAGAATAGTAGGTACCCTGCTAGAGCTCCAACTCTCAGCTTCAGCTGGGGCTGGAGATTGTAACCATCGGCCACTGACACATTAGAAAAGTGAGAGAGATCTGGTGGTGCAACTTAATATCTTATCTTGAGGAGGCTGTGGCTGTATTACCTTTGTCCCGGAGTGCTAGGTAGGCTCGCTGCATTCCTCTCCCAACTCCTCGGCCTGTTGATGAAGTTACGGTAAGCCACGTACCCTTTTCCATTACATCGCCAGTCCTTGCGGAGGATCTTACCTGAATTGGCTTTGCGGTTAAGTAAGAGGCGCCGGATTCCGATGTAATTGGGGTCGGAATCGGCTGGCGAAGGCTGCAGCATGCAACTCAAGTACTCTTCTGGATCCACCTCCACCTCCACCCCCACCTCCATATCTTCTTCTAGATCCAACACTATCTATAATATTTCAAATCAGACAAAATAATAGGAGTCCATTTGGTGAATATCTGGTACGAATTATCTGTTGAACTTAGCTTTTGAATCATTGAATTGCTTTCACGTTTGATAAAGGAAGAATGAACGAAAGGAGACGTGAGAATTGAGATGCCTTCGTCCAAGACTTTAGATCTGGGCCTGAAAGGACGTGGCCCTTGGGCCTTGGGGCTGGGCTCAGTAAGATAGGCTACTGCATACGTGTTAGTAGGTGATTGGTTGGTACACTCCCAGAACTTTGTCGGCTTCTTCCCCCAAAATACAATTATTAGGTCTGAGATCGAAGAATGAGTCCTTCATCATCAACAACACAATTATTATTGTAAATACGGAGTAGTAACATTTTTTTTTTAGATAGAAAGTAATACAAATATTCAAAGTAGCATACAAGCCTTTATGGCAAGGAGAGCTCTAACAGACAAAATCTCAACGGAAAAAATATAAAAAATAACATAAAATAAAGATAGAAGTGATTTATTGTAACACTTGAACCTTGTGGCTTCTTGAGCTGCAAAAGAACCATCAAGTGAAATAGTATTCTCCTGATCCCGATGACTTCCCGGAGAGCTAACATGAGCAATTAACTGGTGGTTATTGTTTGCTTGTACACAAGTCTGGTAGGAATGCAAAAGAGGATCATGGTGTTGCTTGGGGAACACAAGAAGAAACCAAATGGATAACCGTTGAAGACATGAGCAGCCGAGATGCGCATTGAATTCGTAGTCGGTGTCACGGAAAATCCAAAAAATTTTAAGATTGTCAAAAGAAGATCGACTCAAGAGAGAATTCTTAGTACAACTAAGAAGAACACCACCCATGATCAAACTGAAACATCAAAGGTACTTATATCATCAATATCCATTATATTATTTTGAGACGGGAAGCACCAAGATTCGAGAATACTTTTGAAAAATCGAACATGAGTAGTACCTTGGGCATCCTTCTTAACCAAGTCAACTGAGATTTGAGAATTGGGAAAAACTCGAGGTCGCGAAGCTCACAACTTTTGAGAAGGCTTTCTTGTTGTTTCAATGAACTCTGATTGTCCTGTGAGCTGATCTTGACATGATCAGTTAACATCATTCACAAACGATTTAGATTTGTTGTTTGTGAAATGAGAAGAGAGAAAAAGAGACGGAAAAGAAGTCCTTCCGCCAGCCATAAGGCCGACAGAGGAAATGGGTTCTTCCAACCTGCCTGAGAAGGAGGAGATTGATCAACCCCAACCTACTGTGCCGTGCGGCGCACTAGGTTTAGGATTAGTTTTGTTGTTTATAATATCATGTGTGCTACAGTGGGGTGCTAGCGCATTATAATAATATCAAAATGACGAAATACCCCTACCAAAAACATTAAAAATGTCGAAAAATTGCGAGTTCTACATAAAAAAACGTGTGAGTGACCTAAAGTAAACATAATACTCATCATTAGTAATCAAAAGTATACAAAGTCATACTAGGGTGATCGACTAAGGTTTAATAAACGTTAGTGATCAATGATATTATTTAATTTTTGGTGTTATCAATAATCTTGTCATCCATAAGACTTGGAAGGCTTACTCGGACCCTTTCCAATTCCAAATGGGGTTGAGGCACCGAAATACCAGTAAGCTATTAAAGATGCTATTCATTATTCCTATTTCTTTACCAACCATAACCACCACCACCACCAACAAACTCCAAATTCAAAACCACCACCATCATTTCGTTTCTTCCTCAATTCTATTCTTCAATCCACCAACCACGAACCTTCATCCCCCATTTATATTCTTCAATCCAACACCACCAACCTTCACCCATTTTTCTTCTTCAATCTACCAAAGATGAATAAAGAGGTGTCGATTCCAAGCAAGGGCAGGGGCGCTAGCAAGGGCAGTTGGGGTGGCGGGATTTTGGACAGCGGAGGGTGGGTCGTGGTTGAAGGTTGGTGGTAATGGCGGTGGTGGTTTTGTGCATTGAAGAAGAAAGGCGGTAGTTGGTGGTGATGTTTTCATGAATTGAAGGTTGGTGGTGGTTTTTTGTACTAAAGAAGAAAGGTTGATGGTTGGTTGTGGTTTTATGTTTTGAAGAAGAAAGGTGGTTGTTAGCGGTGGTAGTTTTATGAATTGAAAGTTGATGGTAGTTTTATGAATTGAAGATTGGTGGTGCTTAGTGAAAAAGAAAGGTAGTAGTAGTGATGTAGATCGTGGGTTTGTGAAGGAGGTGATTATGGTTAGTGAAAAAAGAAGAGATAAAAGAGATGATGGTGAAGTAAAAGCAAAACACACATGTCATAAGGAGGAGGAGTATTAATATTTTGCAAAAAAAAAAAGGAGGGTACTTCAAGTTAAAAATTTCATTTAAAATGTATTATTTTTTTATATATTGAAATGGACTCATTAAAATGAGTCTTATCAATATATCCCTGTTCGTGGTATCTTTGATTACTTGTTTTGTACTTACTTTTATGAACCAAGGGAATATCTATGGTTTGATACATAAGAAATTGTCCATCATTTTTTACAGACACACGGGTGGATTCGATAATAAATAGTCCCTTTTTCATCAATTCTGGAAAAGTTAAATTTTGTTCAATCAACATTATATCCAAACAGTTAGGCTTTAGCAGCCTCCATTCTTTTCCATCTCTTTGGGCCATACAACCACAGCAACTCAAGATTGTCAATTCATTAACTTTTGATTGAGAATAACATCCCTAATCACATCCAAATCAATACGTTTTGAGGTGATTTTCTTTCATAGATAGTAGTCAACCAATTCTTCATCAGTGGGATGAAAACAAAAGCCAGAAGGTACATGACAAAAATCATAACTAATAATCGCTAGCTCTAATAATCTCTAGCTCCTGCATAGGGCAAACATATTTCTTAGAGAATGTAAGTTTGATATGTGACAAATGGGCAACGACTACAAATAGCTCAACTTAAACTACTACCCCTACCACTCGATATGCAATACAAACATAAAGCGTTACCTAAATTCTGCCTTCTCCAATTATCTGTAGCTCAACCTAGAATACATAAAATCAGAGGTGCTATGTGTTCGTATGCCTTACAGATATAACAATCTGCAACTGCTAACATAATGGTATTTGTTCCTCCAATTAGTCTCTTCTGATTGGCATCGAGGATGATCTTGTGATGATGTCAGGTTCAGGTAAAACTCTAGGCGAAATTGAGGAAGAAACAGAAGCAGAGGGGCGAAGGAGAGGCGTACCAACCCGGCTTGAAGTTTCATTAGCCAAACAAGGGTGACAGGTAGTGGCAGTTGTTAGCGGTTGTAACTCAAACTCCATGCCCGTACCAGGTGCAATGCGTGGACTGTCTAACTGCTGGTCATATTCCTCAACAGAGACCACGGTGCTAGTATCTGTATGAATTGTTGAGTCATCAGCAATATGTCCCATCCTTCTCTTCCTCCTAGCTGCCTTGCCCCACCCGTGAATTGTTTCCCTTATCCGTTGTGGTATTAAAGCTGCCTTGTAGTTTGTTCCCATCTAAAAGTAAATATTAACGCTAAAGCTATTTGCCAAGAGGCCAAGCACATAGTAATGTACATTAAAGATTGCCATTCAATTTTAAAAGAGGAAAATATTCTCTTAAATGTGGCAAGGTGCTCTTGGAAAAGATTGGTCTTACCTGAGTAACCAACGCATATAGGGGCAAGGTGCTATAGCTACACAGAAACTGTCCTGCAAAACTGAATATGTATTGACTACATCATCAGTTGCATGAACATCAAGATAATTATAATTTTTATGGCATAGAATTTAAAATCCATACCCAACGATAAGCCGTAGGTAAACAAGTGAATGATTCTTTATGAAGCATGAGTCATATCCAAATTGCCACTACATCCAAATACAATTTCTTTGGATTAAGTCAAGGCCAGAGAGTGAGTATGCATTTTTAAGTAAATTAGTCATTTATCCACCAAAGAAGTCAATATTGATTACAACTTCATTATGCCATCAAAGTAAACGTGTATTATTCTTCAAAAACTAGTTATACTACGTCCATTAATTTTTAATGGTAAGAACTAACAAAATTTGCTTGCGTAGAGTAGGTTAACACAATCTTTTGATATATGGGACGCACCAAATAATACAATATATACAAAGAAATTTTGGTACAAAATCATAAAAGTCATCCATTATAATTCAAAAAGCAGATAATCCTTTCCAAATTACCAAAACTTTCCCAGCTCATTGACTGGGTGGTAACTATAAATGGATTTGAACATTAACAAATAGTTTCGCATGATAATTATAATGTATTGCATACTCGCTATTCCAAATTAGTTGTGAGGTATTTCACTAACAAATAGTTTATGAACTTTTGAAGTATAAAAGTGTTCATACTGGAAGAAACTACTCATCAAACACTATTTTATAACCTTTTGTACATTAAAATATATTGGAATAAGATTAATTTGGAATGAACCTTATTACCTCCCAAACTGGGATGTAATTAATACTTGACTATATATTAAAAATACTAGTAAAGTACACCAAGTGGAAAATTATTTATCTTCAGTCATATAGGAATCCATAACAAAACATTGAATTGGGGAAAAATGATACCCAGAACCAGAAGAACGAAGCCAATTCGAAGGCATTCTGCATTAATGATACATGAAATTTGAGTTAGTAAAACTTTAGCTGCTCCTCAACCTATTAAAGAATTAGAAATATCTGAATCTAAACTACAATGAAAATGCCAAACCTGGAAAAGTATAAAATGAATCAAGTTCAATAACAGTTTAGGTCTTTTGAACCAAAATAGTTCATCTCGGGGCCTCAGTCTTGGTCCACAAGAATGCCTATTTATCCCTGCACTCTCCAATGCCAAGGTAGCAATAATATGTTGCAGCTTTGACCCCACGAGTAGAACAAGCTGAATGCAAGCTTGTTATCAAAAGAGAGAAGTAAAAGACACATGTGTTACTGATAAATTGAGGAAGATTACCCTCACAATCTCACAAATGACCACTCTTTGCCTTACTCATTTTTCTTTTTCTTTGTGTTAAGATATATGTGTGATATGTTTAGCAAAATCGATCAGTTTATCATCTACTGCAAGTAGTTAGCACTTTACTACATACATCAACATTCCCCATGCCCCAATTCCTCTGAAGAGGCCCCCGTCTAAGAGGCCCCAAGTAGGCCATATTGTGTACAGACTATAAACTACTTCATAATAATAATAAGGCAAGTAAGTGTAGGCAGTGGCAGTAGTGCAACCATTTTGATTAATTGCATTTTCTCCAAGCCACAGAAACGGCATAATACAAAATCTTTCACTCTATGGGACATGAAAAACGAGCTAGCATTTCACTAAAAAAAAGTAAAAGAAAACAACTTCATCAATTGGTAAACGTGCATGCGTCGTAACTCGTGAAATATTCACATGTGAATAGAAAATTGTCATCTGTGCAACAAGAACTTACAGTTATAGGAATCAGAGCAATCCAGAAGTAAAGATTTGACCCTGCAAAAAAATATATCCAATTTGATATTAGAGATTTGTGAAACCATAATTACATTTCAGCAAATTCTCACTCACAAAAATAGTTTACTGGATCGTTTATAAAATAATTTGGCATACCTTTTACATTGAATAACATAAATGCCACAACAAATCCCCATAGTGGGGCACTGCAGACAACAGATGGATTGTTAGATATTCACACTATTTATGTTCTAATAGCAGTTTAGATAATACTAACATGTCCAAACTCATACTGTATGCCTTCTGTTAATACACGGCCCTTGTGTGTGTGTGTGTGTGTCGGGGGGGGGGGGGGGGGGGGGGGGGGGTTGATGAATAAGGATTACACTAATTTTTCATACAATAATAATCAGCTATAATATACAGCACGTAACTAAAACAGAAAATATGCGAAATGTAACTTCAACTTAAGAGATGATCACCACATAAACGGACATTGTAGCAATGACATTCAGATTCATGTGGATTATTTATAGAGGAAGACAGGTCATGTAGTAACACAGCTCCAGACAAAACAATGTTTTTACGGATATTAACACCAAGGCATGTCATGTCTGCTGAGTCACTTCTCCTAAAATATTCTGATATTTCATGTATTGAGTCATAATATTAACTGTATCTGGTCTTGACAGTTGAATAGTATTAAAACTGAAGTCTTGCTATTACTTCTCTGAAATTAACTACTTTATCAGGTTTTATTTGAATGTAACAGAATGAAAGAAATAGTTGACTTGCGAAAGTATATTGTTACAATAGTATAAAAGGTAACTGCGGAAAATGTTGAATATACAGAGATAGCTCATGATGTACACATGTTCATACGAAGTCATTCAAATGAAAAAGGAGGGATATATTTGGGTTACCTAACACCAACTATTCTTTGGAACTCCTCTTCCATCGAACGAATCATATAGCTGTGAAAATCATATTTTGATGTAAGGTTGTGGTTCTGCCATGAAAATGAAAAGAAGGAATATAAACAGTATCTTCTCTGGTAAAATATATGTTGTCATAAAGTTCATTATTGTCATTTAGATCAAACCCATATTCAGCTATATTACAATTACAACCAGTAATTTAGGTCAGGTCATTATCATAATATGTAGTTATCCACACTAGGATAGCACATTAGCACATAGATAATATAATACGATAAAAAAGTGTGGTATTTAAGGCACAGATCTAGTGTGCCTTCATAATGCCATGGCAAGGGACCATCTCTAGAAACAAAGGGGTGCCTTCTTAGTTGCAACCCACCTCAAAAATGTTTTGTTGACAAAATTTAAACTCTAGGATTCATTTTTTTTCAGGGCTGATTGGTAACACGTGATATGATATGTAGGACTCAATTATTTTCAGTTCTGTACATCCATGAACACAATAGTTGTCACTCTTTGAGATACCCTTTATAGTGTATTAAACTGAAGCCTTACTTTCAGAAAAGAAAAAATTGTTACAATTAGTTATACAGAACTACATGCCATTTATGTCATTTTAGATAAGTAAATAAAATTATTAGATTCGGGTTAACATATTGGGAATTAGAACAAATTATTCAGGAAGTGAACATTAAAAGTGGAAGACGATGAGAGGAAGACGAGGAAATGCCGAACTCAATTATCATTCACAACATATACTTCTCCATATAATATCAAATACACAATTGCATACCGAGATAAACCCCTTACGAAGTGTAAGATAATCAGCTCGAACCACTGAACGACCAAACTGCCTGAAGAAGCAAGTCTGCGAGATTATCATAAATGTTTATTTATTGAAGTGAATTATGAGTATAAAAAGCATCAAGTACAACCCTATCGAAGAGCTATGTCACAAGAAGTTCTACTTTCAAAATGTACATAAATGCCAATCAACATACCACCCAGATAAGAAAACTGTTTCTTGACAAAGGATTTGAGGTGTGGACTCTAACAAATGTGGATTGTCTTCGCATAGTCAGCGCCCTTGTCACTTCTGCCATGAAAGTAATTTTTCACAAATATACTCTTGTTTTTATCAATTTTGAAATGGTAAAAACAAAACATGGTGAAACAATCTGCCGACAAAGGTAAGTGCCAAGGCTACATATAGCTGCACTGGATATATCAGCATATACAACACAAAGCGACGATTGCCTGGACAAGATCCAATTTTCTTAGAAGATGAACCAACAAATTAATTCCTCATTATTCCATTTCTTTAGCTATTCAGTTTTCCAGTAACTAGCGTGAACTTGGAAAATCAAAGAAGCATTATAACAGAAGGAATAAAGTAGAATGTGCAACGAATCGAGCAATGGTATAATCACAAGTAAATGATAGGAGTAAGATGATAGTAGTAAAACTCAATGTTCTAAGCTTAAACAAACCAGTCAAGGAACCACGTCGGTCCATATGAGCCTCATCTTCCCATGCTCTCCAACTGTGAATCTGGCCATATTGGCAAATTCACGAGTACACATCAGTACATTTGGTATATGCAAATAAATCAAACAAAGCATTTGAAAAATGAATAGAAGAGAGGGTGTCGTTTTCCAGTGATTGATCATTATAAACATAATCAAGGAACTGAAAAAGTTTTCATAAGGAATGGAAAACCAGAAAGAGTGAGTATGGTTGCAAAGTTATCTGTTACGATTAACAAAAAGAGTTTGATAGTTGGAGTAAGATATGACGAATGTAATGTGCACATTACCTTGACAATGGCAAGCAACATAGTTAAGCAGCTGTAAGATACATGAGTAATTGCCATGATAAAAATAAAGCGATGCAGTTGCTCCAAGCCTTCATAGGAAACAAAGGGCTCATAGTCCTGCAGAGGCGTTTATAGTTGAGAAAGCATATAAATGAGTAGGTGTTGGCATAAAGGGAGGGGGCGGCATACCTGGGGGCAAGTATTTTGGTTGATACCGTTCAATAGTCTCCTAATGGGGATGGAAACAAATAGTTTACGCTCGGTATTCTCAATTTCGGAATTGGTACATGGGGCAAAAACACTATCATAGTATTTAGAGGGGATGCATATATTGGATATGATGCTTGAGGTTGCTGTTAGCAAAAGGGATATAAAGCCGAGGAGCATCAACTCTGAGGAAGAAATAAAATGAAATTAGTTATGCGATGATGATTAGTGGATCCCATTGAAGGGAATGAATTAGTACCTTCTTTCATCTTTTCGATAGCGGCAACCATAGGTTTACGATCAGTTTTCTTCAACCACTGGAACAACAGAAGATTAAATTAGTATGAAGAAAACAGAAGAATGAATGAATGAATGAATGATTCTTTCTTTCTTTCTTTCTTTCTTTCTTTCTTTCTTACAATAGTTAAACGGTGGATAGAGCGCTCCACAAGCAGGGAAACAGCAACAAAGATGGTCAACACCGAAGCAACGGACCAAGTTGGTGTCAAGGCCAATGACCTAAACTCCTTATCATCTGCCAACTCCGCTGAGGACATCTCGAAGTAAGGCTGGAGGAGGAGCAAGTGCCGGAGGAGGAGGAGCAAGTGCTGGAGGAGGAGGAGGAGGAGGAGGAGCAAGTGCTGGAGGAGGAGGAGCAAGTGCTGGAGGAGGAGGAGGAGCAAATGGGATTTGGATCCCAAGCTTATGAATCTCGAAGCTCGTCAATTAGGCTGACTTTCTTTAAAGGACAAACTCCATTAATTATACAGACTGTCCAATTCACTTGGACAATAATCATCTCTTTCTCTCTCTTCCAACTTCCAACTTCCAAATTCCAATCCATGTGTCTTACTTCATTTTGTAACCATTGTCAAAGTAATGTACACATCACATTCATCCTACTTTCATATTTTAATTAGGGCAAATGGCACAGGATATCACTAACGTTTGATTTATTTACCACATATATCACTGACGTTTACTTTCATGCCAAAGACATCACTCATGTTCGAAAATTGCTCAACCCGTCAACTTTTGATCAATTTTACGGAAATCGCATTTTTTAACACAAAATTAAGAAGGGTAATTTAGTCACTACACGTTAATTTCTAAATAAGAAGACAATTTGGAGGGGGGGAAATGTAATATCTCAAAGTATTTAGTAATAATTTAACGTGTAGTGACTAAATTACCCTTCTTAATTTTGTGTTAAAAAATGCGATTTCCGTAAAATTGATCAAAAGTTGACGGGTTGAGCAATTTTCGAACATGAGTGATGTCTTTGGCATGAAAGTAAACGTCAGTGATATATGTGGTAAATAAATCAAACGTTAGTGATATCCTGTGCCATTTGCCCTTTTAATTACTTAATCTTCCTTTGCTCATAAAAGAATCAACACAATAAATTTATTTTAGATGAACTTAATTATATTTTTCAAAAAGAACTAAAAATGAGATAAAATAATAATTTTATTTGTTTTTAACTACCAAATAAAATATATTAATAAGTGAAAAAATAACTACCAATTAAAAATGCAAAAAGAGAGTGTGTGTGTGTGATATGCATTATATATAACTAGCTATTTTCACACAGTCCAACTTGTGCAAGTAACACTGTAAGATAAACAATTATAGACCGTAAATCTCACAAAATTGGGAAACATGTTTGAAAATGCTATATACATTTATTTCAAAGTTATAAAATGCAAACGCTGCAAATAAAATATTTTTATAACTAATTGTAAATATTAAAAATGATTGAATTAGGTAGTTTTTTGTGAGTAGTAGGTAGTTTTTTTTTTGAAAATAAAATTTTAATTTAAAATTTGAAGAATTGCCATGTGGCTTTTCTATTCCTTAGGCATTATATATAACTAGCGATTTGTGCACAATTCAACCTGTGTGAGTTACACAGTAAAATGGTTTAATATAAAATTACAGACAGTAAATCTTACAAAATTGTAAAACATGTATAGAAATATTATATACATTTATTTCAAAGTTACAAAATGCAAACACGGCAAATCGAACATCTTTTACTTGGAAAAAAATTTAAAAATTTGGTCCAAGAAAAATAATCTGAAAAAGGTTAAAAAAAAGTAAAAAAAAATTAGATTATGAAGTTAAAAAAATTCAAAAGAAAAAGTCGAAAAAAAATTCAAAAAACAAAAGTCGAAAAAAGTGTATCAAAATATCAAGGGGTAATTTAGTCATTTTACTCCCCTAGTACTAGTTATTAATTAAAAAGGTGGTGGGTGCTAAAATTTTATAAAAAGTAATTTTGGGTGCTATTCTGCCAAAAAACTCTAGATATACACAATAATATATAAGCCAATATTTGTCGTTATTTTCAAGGGCAACGTGGAGAAATTAAACTTTCCTAATGTAGCTGAATTTGACATTGTTGCATACAGCTTTGCTTCCATTATCATCATTTCCTTGAAGATTAACATTGTTGAAGACAATTCCTTCACATGGTGAACTCTTACTGCAGTCAAAACTAATAGTTGTTTCGGTTACACTTGTCCCTTAGTATTCTCATACAACATATTTTTCATCTGTCTTCTAATTATTTATCAAGTAATTTTAAATAATTATATATTTTTATATATAAAATATAGATGTACGTTTCTTCAAATTCAGTTTTGAATTATGGTACAATTTTTAAAAAATATATATATTTTCTCTTATATATGTTATAAGATTATAACACTATCTAGTTAAGTATACAAAAAAAATTTAATGCGTAAAAAAAAAAATTCACACAGACTGAATTGTGTACAAACGTCTCGTGGAAGGTTGGAATTTTGAGCTCGGCAGTTGTTGAGATACGGTCGAACGGTGGTGTAGACATGTATGGATTCACTTTTACAGTGGATAAAAAGTTGTATTTTTTGAAACTATTTCTTTATATTGATTACATTCAGTAACTTTGTGGTTGCAAATAATTCATACATTATGATAGTTGAATAGTTAGTTGACAGATGGGAGTATTGGTTGATTACAATATAATCTTCGATTGCCTTCATAACAATTTTTTCGACAAAGTTGTGTTGTTTACATTCAGTTGTGGCAAAAATATCAGTAGAGCAACTCTGTCTTTTTTTCCAATTAGTGTAAAGAAGTATCATTTGATAGTCGAGTAATTGACCACTGACTATATGTTCCAATTCCAAGCTGAAATTCGTATTCTCTGTAATGTCTACGCTAAGATACAACCGACTCTTGTAAACCAAAGAATCAAAAAATGATAATAAGATGACTATTTGTTTCATGTCGTCTCCTCTTCCATCAATGCTGCAAAGTACCTTACCATATTTCTTCAGCGTCATTTGCAGCAAAACATACGAACAAATAATCACCATATGATCATAGAGTGAGAAACCATCAAGTCCTGAGGCCTACACCAAAGTGAAACTTCCAAGTTTGCAAGATACTGGGGCCGTGCGTCCCAATTTCAGTGTCATCGCCTGCTAATGCACCCAAAAGTGAAGCTACTTCTCAGGGACCTTATGTTGAGGTAATCAAAAAAGAAGTTCTTATCCCTGGCCTGCACATGCTCTTTTCTGATAGGATCTGGAGAAGGTATTCTAACTACTAAACTAACAATAATGATTCTCTAGTTTATTGAGATCTGAGATTCACATCTACAAAATTCAACTAATAACAGTGAAAAAACGATATGCCTAACTAGTTTTGCTATATATAAAGCATTTGTAAGACTCAGAGACACGCGGGGAAACAAAAGGTGCCAATGCGCCACCTTTTACTCACATTTAAATCAATTCGTCTATGGAGTACTTTACATGGAAAGCCTAAAACGGAAATGATGTGTATGCATAATAAACTAAATGTGCTGATGGAAGTAGCTATTATTGTGGCCGTGAGATCAGAAGTTGGAATCAGGGGTTACTTAGGATATCGGATTCACAAAACCTCCATGAACCATCAGTTTGCTTCTTCAGAACATAACGGATTTTGTAAGAGCTGCAAAAATAGAGTCCAATTCAGAAAAGTACTGCTAGTTCAGGAACTTAACTGAGAACCAATCGATAGTTCAGGAGGCAACCGGCTAATCAGCCTATTAATTACGAATAATTTGACCATCATCTTTGCATTATTTATTACCTGTAATAATTTGGATTTTTTTCTAGTTGAGAAACGGTCACTAGTTCAGCTGCTTCTTCTAGGAAGGCCACTATTTCTGCCACCTCTTTGCCAGTTTCCTCGAAAAAAATATTAGCTTCTAAGACTGACAATTGCAGCAAGACAAACCTCCAAAAACATGACCTAGATTTTGCCAGATCAGCCAAAGCTAGCCACTGCAGATAAATTCAGAAGAAAGACATTAGTAGGAGCTACTGATTATCAAACAATCGCACTTTATGTTGCAGATGGAGCAGATGACAGGTAACTTGTCACTGTGTAAATCATTCAGAGGCATGCACATCAGCACATCATAGACAAGTCATTCCAGACATCCAAAATGAAGATAAGCAGAGGAGCTAGATACATTTCATACTTTGGGGTGCATCAATTTGGAGAACTGGGCCGGATACAGAACAATTACAAGACTCGCCCAATTTATTGGTATCAACTATCAACAGGTTAGGTTGTTCTTGCAGTGGAGAATATTTGATCCATGACAATACAACAAAAGGCAAACAGGAATCTCATAAGAACATTTTGGCAATATGGTCTCTCAATCCATTGTAAATTCACCTCACCTGATCAAGCATTAACTCGTCAAGGACATCAAACAAAACATGAACATGGTGGCTAGATCCAAGTGCTTCAGCCTTAATAGCTTGCCATTTATTAACAAGGCTTTCAGCTTCCTCAACAGGCATGGGCTGCCGCTTGTATGTCTGAAGTGAAGAGGATGACACACCAGACAAATCAGAGGACCTTTGAGAGATTATTGTTTCTTTGTCAGGTTTAATAGTTGGAAGAAACTTCTCAAGCTCGCTTGCAAACCTGTTTCTCTTAACGTTATCAGGCTTGGTACAGTGACTTAGAGAAGATGATGTACACAACAAAGATGTATTGGCTGGATTTGATCTTTTTAATTTTGATCTTATTGCATTGTGCATTCCCCATAGCTGCACATCCATCAAACGGAAGCAGGCAAAAAGAATGCAGCCCAATGATGCGACATATATCATCTTTCCAATCATGTTGCTTGGAAACAACCACACCTCCCATATCTTATTATGTCGAGCACCCAAATTCCTTTCCAATTTGATAGAAGGTGAAGTGGCACTGCTTCCAGTATTGTCCATGGTTCCAATCAATGCCCCCTGCAAATTTGGTGGAGATAACTGCTTCACAGCCAATCCAAGATGTCGGGAAGTGTCCATACAGGACATAGATTCATCATCGCCTTTCTTATCAAATGTGGGTGATGGTGCCAGTGGACGCTGTCTCATGCTAGACACAGCCTGTGGTCCTTTCTTATCTCGTCGACCAACAGAAGCTTGTTTTTGTGATCTGAAAAAGTTTACCTGCCAACAAATCCCATATTAGCTTGTTCCATGGCTACAAAAAATTACCCTTCTCTCAATATGACGTACCAACGATGGGGAACAATCTCGTGTATCCAAAAACAAGTCTAGCACGGACTCCTTCAGCCACGTCTCCTGGTGTAACATTACATTTATTATGGGAAAAAGTTTAAGAATAAACGATGAATAGACAAGTCAATATTACTCCTTGAATCTGAACATTAGTGTCAGCATTACTCTCTGAAACCAAAACAAGTAGTCACATTAATGCATAAATTGACAATTCTAGAAGGCAGAAAACAAAGGAATAAAAGTTAGAATGAGGCACTAAGAAGTTACCCCGATAATGTTGTAGCTTACTAGTGTCAAAAGAATTTTGATACCCCACAAAAAAATCGAAGAAAAGAACTGCAGCTTGAGGACTAAATATGCTTAAATGGTTAGGTATCGAATGTGACAAAGATAAAGGCATTTGAACGGATAATTTTAAAATTATTATACAATCCAAGAGGGATTTCATGCCTAAGTTAACCAAAGAACGTACCAGTGTCTTGTTTGCACTTTGGAAATCTTTTAACTCTCTTTCTTGAGACAATTTTCTTGCAGCTGGACCAGAGATCTGTTCAACCTGCCGCAGCTTCTCAACTGTTGTTGCTTCATCACCCTGCATAGTAAAACTTGGATAGTCTAAATAGACAGATTCAAAGTTAACACGATGAAGAAACATTGTTTACCTGTCCAAGAAGAAAAAGGCAGAAGGCCTCCTCAAATTTCATATCAATTCCTTCTGATGCTATTAGACACTCGCAAATTGTTTTGGCTTTGTTAATCTATATGAAAATGGGCACGAACATTATTTCAAATGAAGTATAATATTTTTAAAATTATCTTCCTTAATTACAAATATATGCAACCGAAATGTGATGGACTGATGGTACATATTACATAAAAAGAGGGAATTACCAGATCCATTTGCTTGGTTGAGAAACCAAGGGCAATATGGCTTATCAGAATCATGTAGAAACAATTGAAGTCGATTACAACTCTTTGATTTTGTGACTCGAGTGACTTCTTATTTTTTCGAGTAATAGCTAAACTATCCCAATGAAGGAGTTCGACAATCTCCCCAGCCATAAGCTTTGTCAGTGCCCGTACCAGAAAACAGGGCCAGTCCTGCACTTGGCAAGATGCTTCAACATCAAGCCCTTGCCTGAGTAATTCCCGTAAGGCTGCAACGGCTCCTAATCTCCTCTCAGCATTTTCAGGTATATGAGGCATGGCTAATAACTCCAAAGTGCAAGCTGGTGCCAACTGCTCCAGCGATTCTTCTATCTAAGTCAATTGTTAACGAGACTGCTCTTAGTAAAGTGAATGAAATTCGAATGAACGAGTTTACACCAGTACTGTTAACTTACCTGAGATAACAAAGACAACTTCCCAAGAGAAGCTTTAGTCCGGAGCAAACACTGAGCACGAGCAAGGGCTTCAAACCCTAGGGATATCTTATTCCTCTCAAAGCCAGCTTTTGCAATTGCACACTTCAGGAAAGATCTAAGATAAGAAAATGAGGTCTAACAGAACTGTTAGCAGAAAGTGGCCAGAGCTCTGATACTTACCTCTGCTAAGGCCATAGACAAAAGTAAATCATGAACATAGGGCTTTGCATCGTTATGCTGCAAAGCTTTTTGCCCAATTTCAAGGACTAGCTTTCCTTCTCCAACCTTTATCAATAAAGCTACATCATCTCTTCGAAAATAAAGAAGTAACAATAATAATCACATCATAATGCTAATCTGTGATATAGGTTGAACTGACAATGTATTGCACCTACCGGAAAATTCATTTTTGTAACGACTAATTTTCCAAAACAAGAGCAACCAAAAGAAGATACACATGATCAATATCATACCTCTTGGAGGAGGCAAAGGGCACCAGGCAGCCAAGACCATGAAATCCGAAGAGACGATTTTGGAGGAACATTTCCTTTCACATTACCAGCATATTCAGGCTCAAAGAGGAGCTTATCCCTCACATCCAATAAAAGATTCTAAGAGAAAGATAACATACATATCAAGCAAACTAGTGAAGAGAAAAAAATATGGATGCACGAAACATGCAAGCAAAAATGAAGTAAGAACGAACTATATGGCACACCTGGCGACCAGTCACAGCATCCATTGTATATCCCGCTTCAACCTCTGCATTTCTTAGATGCATTACAGATTTAACAATTTCATCTTTCTCTGCTTGAACGGGAATGCCGAGGATCTGCAGATTTATAAGAAATTTGGTATGTCTAAATTAGCGCGAATTTGTGGTGTTGATGACAAGTGTGGTTGTCGACCTAAGGGCTCCTGACAAGCAAACGACATACACGCTTGCTGAAAGATATATGGGCACAAAAACATTGGGGAAGGGATGAGGAATTGAAAGTTACTAAGATGGCATTTCCTACTGAGTAATGCTTTTATTACAGGACATCTAACTTAGGGTATTACCATATCGGAAATAGAAAAGAAAAACTCCAATTGGTTAATTGGATCATAAAAAAAAACGACCTGGTAGCAGGAGGCAGGGATTTCAAGCACGGGAGTGGCCGAGTGAGGCTGCTGCTGCTGCTTCTTCGTGTTGCGATTGCTCTCGAGAATGCTTACGTCAGCATTGTATACCCCCAACTTCCTCCTACAATCCCAATCCCAATCCCAAGCCCTAGGCCTAGCATTATCAAAACATCTCTTTCTAATCGGAGGAGCAACAACACCATATGATGAATCTGCTTTTCTGTGTATCAGATTCGTTAAACCTGGAATTGTATGCACAATTGCCATATCTCTACCAACAGGGTTTAAGCATCAGAGAGACTGAGTGAGACTGACTACAGTCTACAGCTAGAGTTGCTCCACCTTGCGTGCAGGAAATTACATCCCATAATAAACTCCAAATTAAACAACTCACATCAATTTTTTGCCTCAATAATCAATAAAATCTGTTTTTTTCACTTTCATATAACTCGAGATTAGATATTAACAAGAGTTTAATGGTGGAAAGGATCCTAAACACACATTTTTCGAGTTTTGGTTTTGTGAGTAAGCTCGTTGGATGGTGGGGTTTAACTTGTGGATTTATGTTCCAAACTCTAATGATATACCGAGCAATACTAGTTGAAAGGTCCCGGGCAATTGTCTGGCCGAAGTGCTCGGGTCTAACTTGCAAATATCTATATTTATAGGTATATAATTGTCACATTTGAACCCATACAAAAGATGAAAAAATTGACACTATGAAATTGGGAAAAAAAGTGTTGAGGAAAACAAATGTTAAATGAAAAGCGTGTTAAGAAAAGTGAGGAAGAAATGTTGTGGGAAAAAATAAACATGAAAACAATCAATGGGGTCAAAAGTAAAATAACAAAATGAGTACCAAATTTTGATCATTTAATGCTCGGGTCTAACTGCTAAATATGAATATTAAAAGGTGTAAAATTGGCACATTTGAGCTCATACAAAATAAAAGAAATTGCCACTATAAAATTGAGGAAAAAGGTGTAAAGAAAAATAAATGTGAAATGAAAATCGTGCTTAATTATAAGATAGATTTATGTATTTGTTCATTTGTAGGAAATGTGAAAAAACAAATGGGTTGAAAAAGTTTTAGAGAAAAATAAGGGGGATCTCCGTGAAAAAAAGAGTGGTAAAAAACAAATGTAAAATGAAACCACAATGGGAAGAAAGGGTGAAAATATCGAAATGCAAGTTGGATAGAATAAAGTGTGCAAAAATAAATAAATGTCATACGATATCGGGGAAAATGTGTGGGAAAAATAAATGTAAAATGAAAATCATGTTGAAACAAACGGGGAAAAGAAATATTATAACAAAAATAAAAGATGAAAAAATTATTGAGGTTGAAAGGAAAATAACAAAATATGAGGCATATATTAAGGTATATAATAAAAATTATGTTGCATAAAATGTATGAAAAAATAAATGTCATATAAAATTAGAAAAGAAATGTGAGGATAAACAAATGTTAAATGACTCTCGGTTTGAAAAAAGGAGGAAAAGAAAAAGTTGTGGTAAAAAATAAATATGAAACACAATTAATGGGGTCAAAAGTAAAGTAACAAAATACTAAAGGGGAGAAAAGCAAATAAAATGAACAACTATTACAGCGTGACTTACAAGCGCATGATGCATATGTGAAGGTACGAGAAATTTGGCAGATTGACACTTTTAAAAGTCTTTTTCTAACTTGGAGCACACCTCTTTTTTTTTTTGCATATGACTAACACACTCCCCTGCCCACTATTTGAAGATGATTTGAATTCGGGGTTGTTGATGGTAGTAGATTTTCTTCTTCTTCTTTGCAAACCACCAACCACCACTATTTTCACCACCACCACCACCTATCTCACCAAAAACCGCCAACTATCCCGCCCACAACCACCCTACCCAAACCCCTACAAGGTCGCCCCTGTGAAATCTCGCCCCCCCCCCCCCCCCCCAAGATTCCGATTGATGTTGATAAGATGAATATAAGCCTGATGTCTTTGAGCGGGCATAAGATTTACGGGCCAAAGGGGGTCGGTGCGCTATATATGAGGAGGGGCCCTAGGATTAGAGTTGAGCCCCATATGAATGGGAGCGGGCAGGATAGATGGATTAGGAGTGGGACTGTGCCGACACCACTGGTGGTTGGGTTTGGGGCAGCGTGTGAGCTCGCGATGAAGGAGATGGCTTTTGATGAGAAATCAATTAAGGCTTTTCAGGAGAGATTGTTGAACAGGATGAAGGCGAAGATCGATGGTATTGTAGTTCATGGTAGTGAGGAGAGGAGGTATGATGGAAATTTGAACATTTCCTTTGCATATGTGGAGGGGGAGCGTGTTTCGAACTTGGGGTTGTTGTAGTTGGTGGTGGTGGTGGCGGCGGCTTTGTGAAGGTGGTGGTTGTGGTTGGTGAAGAAGAAGAAGAAGAAGAGAAGATGGGGAAGAAGATGGAGTGTGGAGAAGAAGAAGAAAGAAAAGGGTACGGGTGTAGTTTGTTTTAATTTTGAGGGCAAAAGAGTCTTTTCATGAGTAGGTGTGCTAGTGCTATGCAAAAAAAAGGAGGTGTGCTCCAAGTTAAAAAAATGCTTCAAAAAGTGCTAATCTGCCAAATTTCTCGTGAAGGTACAACCATTATTTCGTATTGTGCAAGCGCCTAATACATCAACCCAAGATTGTGAAGGTACAACCACGAATGCGCACGATACAAGCCTATAATGCAGGAACTACACGTTGGTTGTTCACTCTCCGTTGCGCGCGTATCAATTTGGGGGAGTACAACAGTTGATGCATAGAGTACAAGTGTGTAATGCAGCTCACGCGCCTCATAGAGTTAGACGAAGCGTGTGCATCACACGCGGCTAGCAGAGACAACGCGCATGTGCTGCATGCGCATTCTCCTTTAGATAGTATCAAAGAAGTGTTGATGTTGTCAAGACATCTTGCTCTAGTGGCAAGCATGCTGACACCTCTAGCGGAGGTCTCGGGTTTGAGCCCTCTTGCTAGCAAGGAAGTGGTCAGAGAGAAGAATTTCTCTCACTAGTTTGATGCTAGTCGCCTCTTTCTTTGAATTTACGAGTTTACGAATTGTACTGATGTTTGGTGATTGTAATGGATTATTCGTATTAATAAAATCAAAGGGTAACCCCTTTTTTCAAAAAAAAAAAAAAAAAAAGTGTTGATGTTGTGTTTTATAGATGTACATCTTAAACAATTATTTAAGCGCAATGCTTAACCATTTCTTTATCGTTGAATCATCACAACTATTGGTATTTTAATCGAACCGTCAATATTTAATAAGAGTTTATTGGAGGTAATTATTTATTGCCAAATTATTTTGTTTATTGATTTTACTTAAAGATTATATTTCATCCATCTAATTAGGTATATGTAACATATTTGACTTTTGAATTTTTGTAGATTTAAGAAATAAAAATTAATCATATCACTATTCTTGTCGAATTATTATGCAAGAACTTTCATATAAAATAACCTTTGTCATCTTTAAAATGTTATATATTTAATATAATTATTACCTTGAATATCATGATACAGTTATATTATATCACCATTTGTCAAGTTGTATGACTACTAGTCATTTATATAATTGTTTTGCAATATCATTTATCATATACTATTACATTACTTTATCATCATTTGTCATGATGTCTAGCTATTAATTTTTCATATATGACAACTCATATTATTTTTGCAATATTAGTTATCGCTAATATCATGTAATTTATAATTAATTTTTTACTCTACTCTAAAAGTTTATTTTCCTTTTTTTCTTTTTTTTAACTTTTATTAATAACATTGTAACCATTACATTTATCAATTCAACATAAATTCGTAACTGCAAATGAAGGGGCAACTAGCTTTCAAACTAGTGAGCGATTAAGATCGTTCGAACCTCTTTCTTTTTGCTAGCAAGAGGACTCGAACCCGAGACCTCTGCTAGTGGCGCCAGTATGCTTTGAATTTCATTCAAAACATGTGGTATAATGGCGGGATTCGCTTGCCCTTTTTATTTGGAAATAATTATCGATGAACGATAAAATCAATCACTATTTATATAATTGTTATAGGGTAGGTTGTGATAATATATAAAATATAATGATGAACAATAAGTGACATGGAAGTAATATGCCCAGTTTACCGAAAGGCATATAATGCCTACGCTTATATTCTAAATATGCATATAATAAATATGCTGACTTTCGGAAGTGACATGTAAGTCTTCCTTTGTTCACCAACGAGGATAATAACAGGCATATTTTGTCTTGTATATGAATCATTACAAAGATAATAACTCTCGGATGATAGAAGTCGGTAAGAAGTAATACGTGGCCTTGTACATTTGAGCTAGTGATCTCTGAAGGGAAGATATGATCATATGTACTTGTTTGCACAAAAGTGCCTCATTGGGAGTTTGGACATCTCGGAATTGAAGTCTTCCTTGTTTTTTTTCATCACAAAGTGTAGCCCATGAAACCGAATGTATCTTCTTATATTGATCATCTGATTTCCACTAGAACATAGAGAGGATAAAATTGATTTCATTACGTACATGCTTAGATATACTAAAGCATTGTATTTTAAAAGTGGTGATCGAGTATGAAGCATAAGTAATGAAGATCTTTTCCCTTTTCAGATAACATGGGCTTCCAGTTAGCCATCTTGATTTTCACTCTATCAATGATAGATTGAAAACTTCCTTCTTGGAAGAGCCAATATTGGTTGAAAGACCTTCTAATGGGAAGTAATAGTGGGTATTTGTAGGTAGTCCGTTATGGCCTTCCTGGTGTCCTCAGAAACATTCATGCTGAAAACTATAGTTGTTAACCTTTTGTCTTGATTCCAGCTCGTAGTTATTTAAGATAGGCTTAATGACTCAAGGTTCATCAATATAGGATGTACCCATGTACCCACTAAAAGAGTGTCGCCTGTAAATATTAGATCAGTAAGTGTTGAACATCAATAGTTTATTTGTAACAATTCATTAACTAGTTTAGTTAAATATGATTACTTATGCTTAGTGTCCATATAGTAATTGTAATTACTAGTTTGGGTTTTTATATTAATCTAAGGGGTTATGAGCGATTACTAGATCCACCTCATTAATCTTTATAATTATAGTAATTAGTCAATTATTATACAAATTAGCTTTATTTGAGCTCAGAAGGTTACACATAAACAGTGGAATTGGAATGGATTTCATGTATGGAATCAAAATCAAAAGGGACTTGTTTAATTGATGAGTATATTTTTTCATGATAAGAGTTTTATATCACCTTGTAAAATATAGATGTTGAGAATAATTAATTAAACTTATTAAGTTTTATTAATCATAAGAACACAATCGAATAGTTTTATAAATATTAAGAGCAAATGGCTTCATTCATCAATTCTGTTAGCTAAAAAACCTCAATAAAATATGGGAACACGAGTTGTAGAAAGGAGATGGAGGGAGAAAGATGATGATTAATAGTGAAAAGACTAAACTGTCCAAGCTAAAAACTTATAAAAATGGCCAAAAACGTCGAGTGACTACATTTTAGCAAAGTACGAGGTTTAGTGATCTAATATAGATAAAACTAAATTAGGGTGATCGAAATGAAAATTTTAAATAAATCGAGTGATCAATGATATCATTTGACCTACAAAAAGTGTAGCGACTCAATTACTCCCTCCATCCCTAAATAATAGTCCCATTTACTTTTTCACGGTCTCCGAGACACAACTTAAAACGTAAATATTTTTAATTTTATATGTCTAAAATTTTTAAGAACTTGATATTTCAAAAATATGTGTCGAGACGAATCTAACAAGATCTCATATGACTATTTTATCTCTTATCGATTAATAACAATTTATGGTCAAGACTTTCGAAGTTTGACCCAAAAAGTCAAAACAGGTCTATTAAATAGGGATGGAGGTAGTAACATTTAAGATAAAGTCGATCGTTAAGGATTTGTTTTTGAATGAGGGAGTAAAAAGTTGAGGCACGGAGTCCGACAAAAAAAGTAAGTGATATTGGGTAGGCAATGTCTGAAAACCCCATATCACGCTCCCTCTTTTGGACAAAGTGTTGTTGACTGTTGTCCCCTCCAGTTGTTGTTTCACTTCCACACAAGCAAAGAAAATGCAAAGTCTGAATCTCAAGGGTGGGGTTTGCAGGTTGGTGACAGCAACAGTGTTACTGATAGTATACGCAAGCACTTTCCCTGAGAAAACGAGCTCCAAGTCGACTATAGAGCCCTGCTCCACCGCTGACAGGTGCTCCTCCCTGGTGGCCTACACTCTCTACACTGACCTCAAGGTGGCGGAGGTGGCGTCTCTGTTCAACGTGGACCCCATCTCACTCCTCACTGCCAACTCCATCGACATCTCCTACCCGGACGCCGAGAACCACATCCTACCCGCCCGCTACTCCCTCAAGGTCCCCCTCTCCTGCTCCTGCTCCGACGGCATCTTCAAGTCCTCCTCCACCCGATACAAGACCCGCCCCGGCGACACCCTCTCCTCCATCTCCGACACCCTCTACTCCCGACTCGTCTCCTCCGACCAGATCCAGGATGCCAACTCCGCCTCCATTCAGGACCCGGACGTCCTACCCGTCGGCACCACTCTGGCCATCCCCCTCCCCTGCACCTGCTTCAACTCCACCGACAACAACCTGCCCGCTATCTACATGGCCTACCCCGTCGGCCCTCTCGACACCCTCCCTCTCATTGCCAGGAGGTACTCCACTACCATCACAGATCTCATGAATGTCAATGCTCTGCCCACCCCTGCTATCAGAGATGGAGATATTCTCGCCATTCCCCTCTCGGGTATGCTTTTTTCTGCTAATGATTCCATAATCTTCAATTCAGTAAAGCAATAAAAATCCAATCTTTACAACAAATAAAACACTAGAAACCCAGAGATGTGTTTCTAGCAATGACGAGATTTCCAGTTGTAATCCTTGAAATGAACAAGAATAGATTTCTTTAATAAAAAAATATAATCAAAATCTTCAATTCAGTAAACCAACAAAAACTCCAATCCTTGTAACAAAAAACACACTAAAAATATCAGATATGTGTTTCTTGAAGTGGAAAAAATACCTGAAACTACTTCTTGAAAAATAGATAAAACCCAACAAATAAAAATCAAAACTTTGGCAAAATGTATGTATAACTAAAGTGAATAAAGGGTCAAGCCTATGTGAAACTCCTGCTCTAATAAATTAAAAAAATAGGGTTTATGGAGAATTGGGGATTAAAGATCTGTGTAATTTGTGTTGGAGAAAAAATAATACTAGCACATTTACTAACCTAGAATTTAGGGTGTACAACTATTTGTTGAAAGTTTTCAACTTTATTTTTGAGGTTTTTTTAGGGATTATTGATAATGCAAAATAAAATAGTTATGAAAAAAAACCCCCAAAAAAATTTATATGCCCTCTAAGATTTTATAACAGTATTTGTTTGGATAGAACACTGAACAGATATCAGATGATTGCATCTGAGTTGCTATAGACACCCAAATAGTGTTTTTAGAAAAATGAAAGTACTGGTATACCCTTGTGTGGTCCCTATTCTTTTTGAAGGAAGTTTCAAGTGAGGGGCAAACAAGACATTTCGCTAGTATTTGAAGGAAGTACAAATAATGATTGAATTTGTGTTGTTGTTAGGACTGGGGCATGGGAAATGGACAAGGGTTGTTTGTACCTCGAGATTACTATTTCACATGTTGGAGCTCTAATTAAGCATTCACACTAATATTTAGCTAGGAAACATACAGTGAACATTCTTCTTCTTCTTTGAAATAGGTATATTATGCTATGAAAGTATGAATCTCTCCCTACTAGATCTTCCTCACTACATATAATTTATGCTCAAGTTAAGGTATATATTAGTTTTATCAACATTACATCATTCACCTTCTTGTTTGAGCAAGATATCAGTCTTAATATTTCTTTTTCCATTGTTACATTATTTGCAGTTACTTCATTTACCACTCCGCCCTGCCCCCGTAGGCTTCTATATTTTTCCTTCTCTTGTTACAAAATCCTAGAAATATTTTCCACTTGATGACAAACTTCAGAACTAACCAATTGATTGAAAGTCAATTACTCGTCACTGCATTAATTTAAATATATACTCCTAACTCCTAATAACTATACAAACAGCATCTTTTCTTCCCTTGTGCGATTGTTAATGTCTTATGTCCTGACTGCTGACTTATTATATGCACTGTTCATATTCTTCGCTTGTGATTTATTGTTTTCTTTTGAATTTTTTGGGGTTAAAATACAGAAAAAGATATTCATAATCAAAGTTTGATATGAACAAGTTGAAACCACTTATAATATATATAAGACAGTGTTTATAGAAATTTCCCTAGAATGTTGAGGGAGTACTCGGAGAACTTTCCATTTAGTTTACAATGTGTGGTTATAGGAAAGTCTATTTTGATATCTTATTGTATGGGCATTTTTTACATGATAAGTACATTGGTATTATTTTCAGCATGTGCATCTGACTTTCCAACATATGCCTCTGATTTCGCCTTATCTATACCAAATGGGACTTATGCTATCACTGCCAGCCACTGTGTACAGTGCAGCTGTGGGCCTGGAAGTCGAAAGTGAGTGTCGATTCGAAACCCAACTACAGTATCCTGTATATTTTCTAGTTTAGAAATCAGTGTTTTTCAAATGACTCATCAACTAGTTAATTTTGAACCTCTACGCAGCTTATACTGCAATCCAGCATCATTAGCAGTTTCATGCTCCAGCATGCAATGCCGAGGCAGTAATCTCATGCTTGGAAATTCCACCATGCAACAGACAAGTGCTGGCTGCAATGTGACTACTTGCAGTTACGGTGGTTTTGTAAATGGAAGCATTGTCACAACGTACAGTACTTCTATCATTTTATCCTTCCTTACATACTTCCAAAATAACACTACTCTGTCGAGGTTACATACTTTCGAAAGAAGTTTCTTACTGGCTTCAGTTTGTTTTTTGTGCAGCCTAACAACATCTCTTCAGCCTCGCTGCCCAGGTAAACATTGGTGTCGCTGTGAGTTATCAGTTATCATGGAGCAGAGTCAAATTTTGTAATCTCACATCTCTGAATCGTTTCATTGTCACAGGACCTCAGCAGTTTCCTCCACTTATTGAGCCTCCAACAAAGCTTGGGCCAGAATCAATATTTGCTCCTGCTCCTGCACCAATAGAAGGTGGTAGTGCCAGGATCCCAGGTACATCGGTGGTTCCTTCATCTGGCGTGGGCATTGCGTTCCCACCTGCTAATGCACCAAGAGGTTTTGGATTGGACACAGGAGTCTCCGATGCTTGTTCTTTAGTGACCCCAGTTGCCAAATATCCCTTCCTTGCTGTTTTAGGCTTTTCTTTTACATTCGTATTGCTGCATTTTCTATGTTAGTTGTCAAGATGGTATTGAGTTCATGTCATAGATTTTGCACTATGTGAAGCCACTAGATGTGCTTTATTCAATGCTGTTGTAACTCCAGTATTTATGAAGCCAACAAATTTCCACTTAAATGTTTGCATGCTTGTGTTGTGCATAGTATGAATTTAATTCAGCAATTGAATTAGCAATAGCACTCCTACACTATCTTTAAAGAGGGTCAAAATGAGGTGGAGTCTGTCCGGCCGAGTTGGTTCTACCTTGAGGAAGATTATCTACATCATTTTAGAACATCTTTTCACGCTTCCTTATTTTGAAATGTGTAGATCATCATTCACCATCGTTTTTCATAAGAGGTGTTTCATGATATTTTATGCAATTTAAAATGACTGTATTATACACTTCTCTGAGTAAGCTAACATTTTATCATATGTGTAAAGGTTCAGATTTGGTCTTCACATTTTAAAGCTTACATTATCTAAGTTTAGGGGAAACGAACTGACGAAATGAAACTGCAGGGACAGACCAATATCATAACTGTCAAATGTAGTCCTCAATCCTCATAAACCAATCTATATGAGCATTCGCACCAATTAGGGTTTTATAAGCACATTTTTTGTCAAATTGATCAAAGATATAAGTTGCACAACATTACAATATATTAGAGAGATCATTAATATATACAAGTACAATTGCGTAGGATAAGTTTTTGACAGCTACAAGTATTCTCAGAGAGCTCGCAGGACTACTTTGCTTGTCGAGTGAACCCCCATTGCAGCAAGTTTCAATATGGTCCGACTCCTATACAACCTGAAAATTTGTTTATTATAATTTTGATAATGAAGTCCTAAATGATGGCCGCTGCATATGAACTAAGATTAGAATAACATTCTGGTTGCAAGACTTGCAACTAATCGGCTACAAGTTAAACCCAAGGAAAATAATCTTGAACAAGGCCAACAGTGTACGAGTTGCAAGAATGGACAGACATAGAAAAAGTGAAGAATGTAAGGAATACAGACTATGCAAGAATAATAGAAGCCGAAAATGTGAAGGTTAATACTGCATGGTACCCAATCACAGAGTGCATAATGATATGATACATAGAGAAGCCTCAACAAGAAAATAAACAAATCAATTAATTAGATGTTCATTTTCACTAATATAAGAGTGCAAGGAAATATTAAGGGAATGAAAATGAGCTTACCCTGCCAAAGCAAGTCCCCAGGTGGATAATGTGTAGAACATCTTTCCTGCATGCCAAATGCCTAGCATCTTCTCCACCTTGTTCATGCCTCCTAGTGCTTTGGATAGGGCTGCAATTTACAAGGTCACTCAACAATTTTTTTATTCTAAAGAATGAATGAGGGCTATACTACATTATTAGCAAGAAGAGTGCCCTAGAGATTTGGGGCTGCAATTTACAAGGTCACACTATTTCCACTGAAAGAAACTAGCAATGAGGGTAAGCTCTTATGTTGATGACCTTAAATGTTGTCATTGACCAGTAACAGATTGAATTCAATTAGATTGTAATTAGGGTCCAAGAAAAGGGTGCATAAGTACTTGCTCATCAGCACCTCACATTGAATACTCTAGAACGTAAATAAGATAAACCTTGACCTCTGGAGAAGATCAAACATACAGCCAGCATAGTATTTATCTTTGACTATTAGTTATTAACCACTAACATGCCCCGATGAATTTGAAGAGGCTCCCGTCTAAGTTGGGTAGGGGCAGGGGAGAGGGTAAGGTAGTACGCACCTTACCCTTGTGATAACAAGGAGGTTGGTACATGATTAACCCAATAGTGGAGTGCAAACACTATCAATAGTGGCGTATAAGTGTGTAAGTTAAATGTTAAAGGAGAAGAAGGGAGCGATGAGAGTATTTACTTGTTTGCAGCTCCTGAGGGGACATATCCTGCAATCCCAAAATAGCAACAAGTTTGTGAGACAGTTCACAGTAGGGTAATTGGAAATACAGAGCAGTGCATCGTTAACAAGGACGTACCTTAGTCCTTGGGCATGATAGGATGCACCTAGCCATAAAATTGGCAACCCCTTCAACAACATGTTCCTCGCTAACCACGACATAAGATTCAGTATCGATTCCGCTTTTCTCCTCAATGTTACTAGGAGTCATATCGTCTGTTACCCAAACCCACCAGCTTGGCTCCTCTTGATCAACATTGATGAGGATCTCAACTGCATCCAAATCACTACCTGAGGGGCCCTTGAAAGGAAATCCAGGGGTATTGTTATCACTAGAGATCAACTCCAAAAACCCCTTAGATTCCACCCTATACATAAGCCTCTTATGCAGCTGCAAAATAGGGGACTATTAAGCAATACAAAAGATACAAAATGACGCAAAAAAAAGGGTGGATACATGAATACATCATACATCGGCTGGTAAATCTGGTAATAAAGCAGTGGATGACGATATATTATGCAGTAGTTGGAGATTTTCTTGGAGTAAATTCCTCAATCGTTCATTTTCCGATCTTAATAAAGACAATTCAGATAAGGACTCCAATTCAGACGGCGTCCTTCTTCCGTCGTGGTGGTGGTGGTGGCACCGTTCTACGGCAGTCCAGGCCACGTCGGCAACCTCCAGCACCGTCTTCGCCACCTCTACCGCTTCTCGCCCTCCCATCTCTCCTTCTCTTGTTCGGAACTCGGATATGGATGCGTGTGCGTGTGCGTCTGCGTCTGCGTGTCTATTACTATCAATAATCCCAAATTCCCAATTCAATCAACTTCTTTAATAAAGGCTAATTTGTTGGATGCCCCTATACTATGAAATTTGTTTCTATGTGCCCCTATTCTTCTGGTTGTTTTTTAGGTGCCCCGAATCACTTTTTGCAGTTTTAAACGATGAAATGACTATTGAACCCCTATCATTATTACAAAGTATAGGGTGCAATATTAAAATATTTTACATAATTAAAAATTAGACCACAACCCTTCTTCTTCTTCAACCCACCCCCACCCCCACCCCCACCCGAGCTTACATAAATACTGCCCCAGATTCACAAATTCATAATCTAAGTCCATATTCTTAAAAGGTGCCCAAAAAATTAATAAATGTCTTATTTCAAGTTTACCCTTTTTTTAAAGTATAATTTAATTTAAACTTGACATTTCAGGGGCCAAATTGAAAAGATGAATAGTTCAGTCTCTGATCTGAAAAGATGAATTATTCAGGGGACAAATTAAAAGCGTCTCAATACTTAAAGGGACAAAAGAAAATAAGACATAAATGTTTAGGTTATATATATTTAAATTGCACATCATACATTTAATAGGCGGACCGAACTATTTCGCATGACTCGATCCGGTTTGCCGAACATTGAATTTTAACATTTGATTTCACGCTTGCAAATGCACACCAAACCATGAACCGAATCAAACGTTTTACGTTCACTCGCAGTCGGTCAACTATCATTTGCATTTCTATATGGTCGTAGTATTAGTTTTTTTCTCGATGTCCCAAGCGGCCAAGCCCCTTTTTTTTTTTTTGAACTTTAGGCAACAGAAAGATGGGCTGGTGAGAGTTGTAATCGATTTGGGGCGTAGGATGGGCCGAAGCAGTAAATGTGTAATGTGTGATTGAGGTAGGCGAGAGCGAGAGAACCTAAATCTGAGTTAGAGGTGAAGGCGGAAGCTCCATCGGCAAAGCGCAATGGGATATTCCAAACTCGATTTGCTTCAACTTCTGCAGGTCCATTTCATCTCTCTTCTCTTTCGCCTTTTTTTTCTTGCTCAACTAATTAGCTTGCTGCTTCCTCTTTTATCAATCTTCTCATCTTCATCAATACTAACAAACTTACCCGTTTTAATTCACACAACTAACTCCGATTTCAATCATATTCCCAATTGGATGTAATTTTTATGCAATTCACACATCCAATTGGGAATAAGCGTTTCGGCATCATACATCTTTATTGAGCACCTTCATCAGACACCTTACTTGCTCATATTTAGATTCATGAATACCACCTGTTTTTTGCCCTCATATTAGATCGACTCACGTTATTGAGCATCAATGTGTAAGATCAGAGCTTCGTGCCACTTGCATTTAATCATACTGCTATAGCAAAAGTATTCAATATTATCGTGTAGATTTTATAAGATGGACAATTTTGAATGCTCAAGTAAAAACATGAATATTTTGTGTCTTCGTTCATGCTTTTCATCTGTCTATCATCTCTTCAGGAGCTTCATATTAATTTTGCCAAATATGACCATCCAGTGGCTCTCACCGTTGAAGCACAGGTAAAAAGAATGTGATATATCATATATGGAACATTTCACTCAACTTAAACATGCTTAAATAGCATTTCTTTATGCTTTCAGGCAAAATTTGTTGGGCATTTGGAAGGTGCATTGAGTAAGAATTTGTTCTTCAAGGTATCAAACTACAGTTCAAGTTACGCTGATCAAACATTTTATGTTTTAAAAGAAATCATGTGTTTCTAAAACAAATGTGAAAATTTCTTGGGACAGGATAAGAAACACAGATACTACATTGTATCCGCTCTACCAGAGACCAAAGTAGATCTGAAAGGTATCCTGACCATGTTTGCCTCAGCCTAATTACCATATTTATTTCTTAACTTGAACGAAGAAATTGTCTTTGTTACTAAGTGCCTGTTGTTTTCCATTTTATATCGACGGGTGTTAATGTAAGTTTCCTGTGGAATTTGAAGCTGTGCAGTTCTATCTCAGAGGCTTGGTTTAGGAAAAGGTGGTCTGAGGATGGCTCCTGAAGAAGCACTTAGGGAAATACTTCAGGTGCATTAATTTATTCTTGACCTCATCTTAGATGCATGAGATGTTATAGAGGATTGGTAATTTCGGTAAGGGCCTAATTTGTTGTCCTCACTCTAACTTCCCCCCCTTCCCCCTTGAGATAAATTCAAGTTACAATTTTTAGGATAAGAAGAGGTTTCTGAAAGATTCTTGTAAAAGGAAAGCATAGAAATTCTACTCTGACTTGTGCTTGATGCAGTGATATCATCGGATAAGCGATAAAGGATATCACAAAGTTACCCCTGATATTTTTAGATAAAATTTAAAGATCTGACAAACTAACGATGAAGTTGAATGGAAGTGGAGGAGTGGGTGAGTTTTCAAATATGAGTGATTCAATGTGGTTGGTTTGCAATGTGAGTGATCTAACTGACTTTTTTTAACAACTTGCGCGATGTCCAAAGCCATTACCCAAGTTCTTTTTTCTATTCTTTTTTTACTATAGAGAGTAATAAAAAAATATCATACAGAGTTCCATATAAACGTATAGGTACTTTGTTATAATTGTAGGAATAAAAAAGAGTTCCTTGGCACTGTCCCTATTTTCTGGCTCTAAATTGAGATTGTCTAAGAACGTGATTATGGACATGGGCATTCTTTAATCCTTACCTTCTAAATGGATACTTCATTTATTTTTTAAGTAAATTAGGATTATCTTCTACTTAGTTGGTGGGGTAAGGCTTGGTTTTTTTTTTTTTTAATTTTTTGGCATTATTTTTATTTCCTATCATTTAATGTTTGTTGGTACTAATTATATATTTTCAAGAAGCTTTTGTAGACTCAAATGCATGTCTGACATTTTCTAATTGGTTTTAAGGTCCCTCTTGGAAGTGTTACTCCATTTGCACTTGTCAATGAATCTGCAAGGTAAGCATGGTCACTTTGTGAAAGCTTCACTTCACACCAATTGTAATCCTCTTCGCTGAAATTACATCTTTTGCTTTTTTATACTTTTTAAGACAAGTCTCTTTGCTGCTGGACCAAGGCTTTAAAAACCAGAAAAGCTGTTTCTTCCACCCGCTGTCCAATGACACAACAATATGTAAGTATGAACAACATTTTGATTTTGTTAACAATAAAGTAAGAGTAATCTTAACAAGTTCAACAACCTTCTTTATTATCATTTCTCATATCGTAACCTCTCTAAATTCAACATCTTTCCCCCATGTTCTCATTTCTAGCCTTCAGTTAGATCTGTTTTAGAATTGAGAAGATTATTCTACGATTTGACACCCATTTTTATCCATCTTTCGTCTCATTCTTGATATCTTACCAATCTAAAATGGACTCGCTACCATAATATCTTCTGTGCTTTTTATAGTCGCCCGTTGACAATCTTCTGTGCTTTTTATAAAATGGAAATTTCTTTTATAATATTTTCTTCCAAGGCCATGACGTTTTCTATGTGCTTTTTATAGTCGCCCGTTGACAATATTTCTGCATGATTTGTGCAGCTCTTAGCTCCATCGATCTTGATAAATTTTTGGATTCAATAGGAAAAGCACCAGCTTATATTGACTTGGAGGTAGTATCCACTATATCTGGATCTTTTTTATCATCTCTATAGTGAGTGATATACATATATTGATTTTGAAGATCTTTTTTTGTAGGCTAAACCTCCAGTAGGAAAGGATGATCCTCCTGATCTAGCTTCCCTTGTTCCATCTGATGGCCTTGTTCTAACAAATCTTCCACAGGAAACAGCTGCTGGGAAGAATAATGACTCAGCTAATCATAAACCAGCAGGAGCAAATGGTAAGATTTTTAAAGCATGCATTTTATTTCTGATAACATGACTCAGCTAATCATAAGCATGCATTTTATTTCTGGTTCCATCTGTTATGATTTTTAATCCTTCTCTTTGAACCCACTTTTCTTTTCTGCTCTTCCACATATAGATCTTAATTGTTTGCTCTAGTCATTGCTGTTGAAAAATTTACATAACATATCCTGCTTTCCATGTCACTCTGTATAGCATGTACTCCACATCATTAAGGACCATGGTTGTGCACTTTGAAAAAGTTCATGATAGAAACCGATGTCTGACAATAAACGAGTTGTCAAATTTTAAAAATAGTCCTTACACTAGAGGTTATTAACTCTTGCATCTAGGAGACCTCATTATCCTTTCTATTGATGTTACTAAAACAATACAGCCACTCCCCAGCTTCAAGTATTCATATCTAACAAAGCTGAAGTCTTCCAAAGCGAGACTTCTAACTAACTATAGAAGTCAAAAGTGGATACCAGGAGAGACAATGAGAGACTGAGGCTCTATATAGCAATTCCATTGCGTTTTTGTGATTTTTGTCTCATTGATATATGTATTTTGTTTTTCTGTGTGCATTTATCAATCTGTACCTTCTTTTGATGCATGCCAATTTTTTTCCCACATATTGTGGTTTTTAGCCTTATACCTGACTTTTTTATGCAGCGAAAGATGTAAAGTCATCCAGTAGTGGCACTCAGAAGAGTAAATCGGTGAATAATGTCAACACGCCCAGCTGCGTAACTGATCCTAGCACATTTATTGAGGAGATACTAGAGAAAGCATCATTTGTAGTTTTATCTGAGGTTTGTGAAACGTTAAACTTTTTTTTGTATCATTATCAAGCACACAAATTAGCTTATGGACACCGTGCAACTGTACAGATCAAAGAGGAAAACATCAAGCAGCATGGAGATGAACTAGGTGCTAGAGTATCGAATCAAATTAGAAGACAACTTACTATGGAGTTCAAGAACATGGCTGTAAGTTTGTATCCTGATTCATTGTCTTCAATGATCAGCTCTCTATAAATTTAACGTCCCAGGTGAGACTTAGTCCGTCAGTGATTATATCACCTATACCCTCCACTATTACTACTGGTGAGGTTTGAATCCAAGATCTATCGAATATAATTATATCAGTTCTACCGCAGCCACCACCCCACATCACCTGCTTTATATGTATATATCTATATCGATCTATATGTATATATAGGGAATCCAATTGTTAATTGCCTTATCCTGATGGTTGGTTAGTCTTTGTTCGTCCTCGTTACTTGATGGCTTTGTTTTTCCTATTGTTATTTTACCGGTTACATGTGATTGCTAGTACTAACTACTGCCATGATCTTGAATCGGCGCTTCTAAGGCATTAAGTACTATGCTGTTTATTGATATGAATGTATTATTTATTGCAGACTATGTTCAAGAACACAGCCTATACAGAAGGTTTCCATGCTGGTAAGCAGCACCAACCAAAACGACTTTGAAGATCAGTGGAATGTGGAGATCTGTCAGAATTTAATCAGATGACTGACAATAGAATATGTTGTTTCTTTGTTCAAACATTCTCTGTATTTTTGTTTCCTTTGGATACTGCATTCGGTTTTTCAACATTAACTGAATCAGTTTTTCATTTTCTGTCGGTGGTAAATAATGCTTCAAATTCTTGAATTAGTAATACTAACAGAAGGATTAAACCTGTTTGGTTTGGTTTGGTATCGTTTGATGGGTGTTAATTGACAACTTTATGAATTATAATACCCTTAGTTCAAAAAGATTATCAATTTGATGCTTTTATTATATATTGAACTCAAATACATTTGAATAATTTGAGAAAAATATATCTAAATATGTAGTATCTTGAAACTATTTTCTAATGACATGATAATTAATTAGATGAAAGTTATAACCTATACCCTCCACTATTGCTAATGGTGAGTATAATTACATCAGCTCTACCGCAACCCCCACCCCACATCACATGCTTAATGCGTTACTTATATGTATATATGGATAATCCAATTGTTAATTGCCTTGATCTAATGTGAAGAAAATTGTTGGAATAGTCTCAGTAAATATGTGTCTGTTGTACTTTGATCCCAATTAGTTA
This sequence comes from Echium plantagineum, assembly GCA_003412495.2. Taxonomy (NCBI): domain Eukaryota; kingdom Viridiplantae; phylum Streptophyta; class Magnoliopsida; order Boraginales; family Boraginaceae; genus Echium; species Echium plantagineum. The sequence goes on along the minus strand of CM016567.1, from coordinate 15,746,495 downwards.
GTGGTCTGCCAAAATAGTTCCACTAGTTGGAACATTTGGTGCACTTTAATCCATGAATTAAGTTGAACATTAAAAATAGACGGGAAATTGGGTTTGGGGGTCGCTGACGATGTGGGAGGATTGTTAGCTGGTCGAGTTGTCGGGGTGTGAATGGACATAGAGGTAGGGTGAGAGTGTAAATAAGGAATACAGGTTGTTGCACTGGTACCTGAACTTTTCTCTTATTATTGGTGCCTAAAATGTCTTTTTTTGGATTAGCACCTGAATTTTTTCGATCCAAAAAATTATATTTTCAATATGACTAAATTGCCCCTAGGTTAGGAATTTTTAAATGTCAAAAACCTAAAAAATTCAGAAAATGGGTGAAAAACAAAAGTTCAGGTGTCATTTTTATGTTTCAGGTGCCTATTTGGTGAAAAAAGTTTGTCAGGTGCTGATTTGAAAGTATAATGAGAGTTTAGGTGCCTATATGAAAAACAACCTTTGTCTTTCTCTTTCAACTTTTAATACCATCCATACATATGATTTAGTTATGACAAAATGGACCACTTTTGACAACATTCAACATGGTTTAATCCACATGTATTCAACACCTTCATTCAACTATCCATTGTGTTATTTAAGTAGTTGAACAAATAATACAACACCTCCATTGTATATGGTCTAAGGACTACCTTTTTTTTTCGAAATGAGAAAGGGTTAGTTCACATTTATTTGTTTCCAGAACTCAAGAAGTTATTTCCTCCGTTTTCTAAACTATTTAACTTTAACTTGTTAATCGGATAATTTAGTGAAAAAATGCTTTTGCTAATGACCAGAAGGTCATGGGATTCGATGCTCATCTTATCGGCAATAAAAAGAAATACTTAGTGTTCAACTTTAACATGTGTAAAGAAACAAATTTCAAAAAAAGGAATCTTAACCACATCTCTGAGTGAGGTGTTCGGTAGTGGTAAGTACATAATACTATGAAACACATATTTATAATAGAAACACGAATTAATAATGATAAAAAAATGAATAAATAAAAAGGAAAAAAGTGGTGAAATATAAAGAGTGTACAAGTTAGTTTAAAAATGAATGGCCATAATGATAGTTGCAATTGGCAAAGCCCACCATTTGGTATGTGATGGAATGGCCTTGCTACAAACCAATTTGTTGTCATGATATGAGCAAACTGGTCGCTTTCTGAAATGTAGAAAGAGCAGTTGATTAGGTGTTAGCATATTATATATATATACAAGTAGTACGTAGAAGTGTATGTAAGTGAATGAGCAACCTGTTTGAACAAAATGCAATGACATAATCAGATCCAGAGCAAGTGAAGATGCTCGTAGGATCGTCGTATGCATAACTATAAGAGGTCGGGCATGCCTTCTTGAACAGTTTTGAATAATATGTTGGTTGGCAAGTGCTTGGATTCCCATGGAGACCCCTACAACAATACTCGTCCGTATCGAAAACATCGCAAGCACTTCTACATGCAATTGTCTTCCCATTATTACCCTTAACAGAAAGCTCCTTTGGGCAGCTATTCCTCAAATCAGCATCACATCCAGCTGCGCTGCAATTCCCCTTTCCGTTCAGTGGAGTCACCGATATTGGCAAGTTGAATCCGTCCACCAGGCTAACGTCGTAAAAATCAAGCGCCGCCAGGGTGAATTCTGCAAGTGAAGCTGGAGGCTTCCCTGAACCACCACATTTCAGAGATGTCCCGCAGTTCCCAGTTTGACATGTACCATTTTCATTCTTGTCAAAATTGCAACCTGATCGACCCCATATCCTCCCCGACCAACCCACAGGTGCGTTAAAAACAAGAGATTGCCCAGGTTTCAATGCAAATCCACCACCATTGAAATTATCCCCTGGAGTCACGGCAGGCCAGATTGTCTCTTTGCAGTTGTTTACCATAGTAAACACTCTTGCACAGTTGCATGATTTCATTTCTGCGTATTATCTCTTTAATGTTATTATATATGTATATGTCCCTGTATTTTTTTTTTATTTTCGATAAGCAATTGAAAGAAACAAGACGAAATATTAAAGAATGAAACGATACCTAGCAGGAGAGCTGTAACAATAAATAGCAGTGGCGAAGGAAGGCGCCAATGTTTCTCCATTATGTTTTTGTATTATAACTTGTTTAGTTGGTATGCAAGGAAAACGAGATGCACATCGTCGGAGAAATCCTCCAGGCATTTTATAGATTTGTATCTAGGAGAAGGGAAAAGGTGGGAAGTAAAGAATAAGTGTGGATGAAGAGTTAAGAAAAGGTGACGTAAGTTTGTTATTAATTAGAATATGATAAGATGAGATTCCTTCCCTAAAGAAAATGGATAGAACAATGGAAGTTTACAAGAGTTGTTCAACTCGATGCTTTCATTTTAACGTAAGACTCGCTATTTTATTCAACTAAGAGCCTGCCATCGCCAATGGAATACAAGCAACCAGACAAAATCAACTAACCAACAAGGTATGATGTTACGGTGGAGACAGACGATTGTTTTACTCCCAAACCCAACTCCTGTGAATATAAAGGGACACAAATGAAACATGAGAGATTACAGTAATGCTCGATATACAATTCCGACTCCATTCCCATCACCTACTGTTGAATCCCTTACCACAAGGATTGCTCATTTTACTATCTCATTTTATTACAATCTCAGTAACCTAAGATTTAAGGCTAATCTGAATATATAAACAAATTAAACAACGACTCATCTAAACGCAGTTACCACAACTATCGTGCTCTTGTAAATGCTTTAACAACACTCTATCTAAAAGCATCATAAATCATACAATGATACAGTTGCTGGTGGACACAATCCCTTTAGTATGTTTGATTTGTAAAGTTTGGACAGTCACAAATTAACTTCATCAGCACCACCAGATTGTTGCACCTTCTTCACTACTGGCAATGGAGGATCAAGTTAATCAATATTCACTTCCAAGACTCCGTTTTTACACTCGTTAATACCATGCTTGCATATCCTTCTCATCACCAAAACCTTTTGTTTCTGTTTTTGTACTACTTTTACCATTCTTGATGATTTCACGAGGAGAAATAGAAATTAAATTCCCAGTGGCAATGGCCAGATTCTATGTACGATACTAACAATACAACAATACATCTGTATGATTTTGTACAGGAAAGGCATAACAAATTAAGATAAGCCAAATAACTTGATGCAAGTAAGCCAAAATAAGTGTTCTACCTTTGGTTAAATTTGTGAATCATTCGTCATATTTTTTCCAGTTCCAGACGATTTAATTTTGCCCACGCTTTACTTTGATGCTTGCAGCAGGTGAAACAAGCTAGTTATCCCTTTCGAACACATTAATCTTTCACAGTAAACTGATGTTGTGTTGTTCAACAAAACGCTAATCTATCTTTTCAGCAACTCAACGCGAAGTGGTTTGATAAAGGTGCATTGATAAAATGAGTTTGGAAGCGGTGTTCGAACTACAATATTGTTCTAGATTACACCAGCACAAAGCTCTAACATTCAAATGATGTGAATTGTTCAACAAAATGTTAAAGCTATATTATAGGGTTCACGCCAGAGGTCCATATTGATCAATTCGAAATACAATTTAATTGATATGTTGACTATTTAGATCATTTACGTTGGATAAAAATTGTTGCCATCATTGGTCATGCAAATCATATTTCACCTGGCCAAGATAGAGACCGCCTGCTGGAGCCATAGGACTTGCAGCTGTCACTGTCTTCGCCTTCAGTATGCGTTCAACTGCAATGCAAGAAGCAAGCCAAGGGAATGAGAGTTACACATCAACTGGTTCTCTAAAGTTAACGTTCAGAGCTTACAACACAATTACCATCGAGAACAGTCAAATCCCCCGTACCAACTGATTTCAGGACACCAACTAGTAATCTAACCTGCCAACACGATAAAAGATTACGCATGAATACTATAGTAAGCACACTAACACCAGATGTTAGACAAAACAAATAGAGAAAAAGAAACCCAACCTGATGGTAAAGGAAAGAGCGAGACCGTGCAGTAACTACAAGACATCGATTGCTTCTCATCATGCCAAACTCTTGGATAGCCAGATCACCAGAAATATTTATTCCTACCTCTTTCCTCTCAAATCTTGATGGGAAATAAGGGGTTGAGGCAACTTCAACGACACTCAGTTCTTCCAACGTTCTGATTGGTGACTTCGCCTGTGATTTACAAAGAAACTTCAATCATTAAAATACTGAATAGTAACATTTGTGTTACCAGGAGTTGCGAAGTTCTGCTCATATATGTAAGCATAACTTTTATGTAAGTTGAGGTGCAAAATAACATACATACTGATATTACCCTTTCTTTAAGCTGGTGTAAATATGCCAGCTCTACTCAGGAAAAAAATTGATATATAATAGGTAAATAATAGTATCAAAAGCGGTATATAAGAAACTAAACTCACCAAGAGAAGCCTATGACAAGCACATTTACCTTTGCCTTTATAGTATGACAAAAAATGACCCCAAAAAGAATAACTATCCCTGTTTGCACAAGTTAATACTTACTATGCCATATTGTCATGTCACCAGTCACCCCCCCCCCCTATCTAAAGTGTAATTTTAAGCGTTTATTTGTTCATTTGTGTATGTCCATGACTGTATGTGGAAGGCCAAATAGTTACATAACCACAATATGCCCCATTGCCTCTAGAGAGGCTCCCACCTAACGAGGTATGGAAGCCGGATGTTCTCTTATCCCCTGTGTTAACAGGGAGGCTGTTTCCAAATTAACCCAAAAGACTATTCTATTTCACATTAGATAAGAAAGTGCAGGAAGTGCAATAAACATATTGATCTAGTTTCACCATATCCAGCATGGAAAAAGTGAAAGAGTCAAATAGGTACATACGATGGAAAGATAATGTCGTCAACTATAGGTAACACGACAAGAAAAGACAAAGGAAAAAATAACAAACCTCGCAACCAGCAGCCCTGAAAGAGCTGAAGTCGTGTTTCCCAACAAGAACTTTGCATGCTTCCTTCAAAATATTTGCTTTAAATTAAAATTAAAAGAAATAATATTTGAAAATTTAAAAACTTGGTTGGAGGGAATGTTGTGAAACCTGCATAGCAAGAACATCTATTTCCTGAGGCACATGCCAAGCCCGATCTTTCTCGAAAGTAGACAAATCATCTGGACCAGATAACAAGCGGTAGAAGTATCTGAGGAGAGGGGAAATAATTAACCCAGAAGTGGAAACAAAATAAGGCTCAAGCTTACAAGGATATTTGGAGGAAAAAAGATAAATGGGTCTAGTTTTGGTGATACCTACGTTCGTTCTATGGCTTGATACCTCGAATGGAAATTATGTGGTACAGATCGCACATCGATTACTAAAATGTCGGGCTCATTTTTCTGGCAAAACAAAGGAAGAAAATATAGAGAAGCGGTAATGAAGCAAGTAAAAGAAAAGAGTGAATCTGGGAACCTGGAGGAAATGGTTTACAGCTCGCTTAACCACTTGAGGATGATGGGGTGGTAACTGTAGGCATTGATTAAATAAGTTGAAAGTAAATAACGATTAAGCGATTAAGGAGAGCAATAATAGTAAATGTAAATGGAAGACAGACCACTTCACCAGGTTTCCTCTTACTTATCCTTTGGACATCTACATGGAACACATTGGATAAAGCATGAACTCCAGAATCCTAAAACCATTTTCAATTAGGAAGCCTTCAACTCCGGAATTTAAGAAATTTCTAAAAACTTACAGTTCTGCTTGAGCACACTACGGAGACAGGCTGCCCGATAAACTTACCAAATGCTTTCTGAATAAATCAAGTGATTTAGAATGATGAAAAATTGAGAATGATTTGAAAAAGAAAGAAGAGGTGGAGGACGGGGACCTGGAGAACACCGACGACTGTTCTGAAAGAAGGGGCTGAAGCTGAGCACCGGAGAAGCGGCTACCGATGTATTCGGTTGCGATCAAATATCTTTGCATTCTGACCGACAACCCTAACTAGTATTAATTAACGCTTATATTTCTCACTTGCCTTCGTATTTAAATATTTTATCAAATTTATTTATCAATAAATAAAAGCATAGCTCTTAGTAATATATCAAATTGAGGAGCTTCAAATGTTATCAACTCCCCATATTTTCTTGATTATATAAAATTTAATTTACAATAACAAAGAGATAAATTAACATATCAAAGATCTGTGAGAAATCAGTCATATCTCTTTTGCCTTGGCCATTACATATGGAAACCTTTAGATTCCTACGGCATCAAGAAGTTGGGAATGTTGAGATACAGAAACTAGTGAATTAGCTACAATGGCACCACTTGCAGCAACCGCAGGGATGCCGATTCCTGGAAAAGTAGAATCACCACAGCAGAAGAGTTGTTGGATTGGAGTTGAATGTCCAGGAAATGAGTCTTTACCAGCCATTAATGCTGGACCATAAGTCCCTCGGTTCCTCCTCAAAAACCTTTCATGTGTCAGTGGGGTTCCAACTAATTTCACCTCACACTTATCTCTGTTAAAACCTGGACCAAGTGCGCGTTCCACAGCCTTCCACATCACCTAAAAAACATGATTTCATCATTTTATGAACATAAGGGTAGCATGTTGGCACAGCCCCGGAATGCGCCACATGGCTCAACCCCATTATGATGGTACTAGACCGACTTTGTCACATCCGTTTAAAAGGCAGAGGTTGATTGTTTCATGACCCGAAAGCAAAACATAAAATAATCTAAGATTTGAACTATACAAGAGTAATCAATTGCAGCCTTTCCAGCTAGACAAGGACAGATCATACCTCCGCTCTTTCAGCCTTGAGTTGTTTATACTCATTGCTTTTCCTGTCAAGCCCTTCCCAAAGTTCAAATGGCTCCAGTTCCTGGAGTGTATGCATGTAAAAC
>CM016567.1:15643710-15739483 GCA_003412495.2 Echium plantagineum | reverse complement strand
TATTTTATTAGTTTCTTGAAACAAGAGAGAGGTTTACCTGCAGACAAAAAACTGTTGCAGGAAAGTGGGAAGCTTTTGGAGATAATAAGCTAAACCCACGATTCTATAAAGGAAAATGAGAGGGGGAGATGAGAAAGAGAAGTCACAAGAGAGCAACTTGTGTGATAATTATGAAAAAAGACCAAGCTAATAGAAATGGAGAGAGATGCTATAGACATTATTTTTCAATATTCTGGGACCAATATATAGTGCATCCAAGGTTTAGTATTTGGGACGGTTACGGTTCGTTAATAATATCATTCATTAATTATTTTATGCAGATGATTGGTATGTGTATCAAAATTTGTATAAATTACTAAAAATAAGAGTGAGATTACATAAGTAATACTCCCTCCGTTATTTTTAGTTGTCCTTTAGCCAAGTTTTTGTCTTTTTTAGTTGTCATTCTAGCCTTTCTAATTACAAATTTACATTTTTAATGTAATTTTTGTTAACTTTTTGTATTGAATTTACCAACCATCCAATCATATGATGACAACCAATTGATAATTTACATTTTCAATGTACTTTGTGACCATTTTTATTTTTTCTTAATCTATGTGTAAATTGGTAAAACGACAACTAAAAAAACGGAGGGATATTAATAAATTATATTTTGAAGAAAATTCTACCCATTACTAATAGGTTAATAACCATCACTTGCATATCCTCAATATTACCAGTTGATCATTTACCTCTTTAAAGAGTTTCTGTTAATCACTCACCTTTTAAAATTTGTCTTAGTTATTTATCTACCCATTACTAAGGTTTTTTCCCCCTATTTTCATGACGAAACTAAGCAACAAAAAAAATTGAAAATTAGAAATAACCCCAAAACGAACCCTTAATTTTGACATGAAAAGGCGAAAAAGCCCTTACTAATATTTATCATAGGCGTTGATCAACCGGAAAAATGCCCGATAGACCAACTGAGACAAAATTTAGAAGGTAAGTGATCAACTAGGACCCTTTAAAAGGTAAGTGATCAACTGGTGATATTGGTGAAAGGTAAGTGATGTCCCCTGCCATTAACCCTAATAAATTATATTTTGAGGAAAATGCTACGCATTACTTATAATATACATTCGTTAAACAAACTGATATAAATTATTAAAAATAAGAGTAAGATTACATAACTAACAATAATAAATTATATTTGTAAGAAAATGGTACCTATTACTTATAATATACCAAAAATAGTGATAATAAAATATTGCAAATGACATAATTCGCTGTTTTTGATAATTAATGAATTACTAATAACCAAAAAGCTTAACAAATGAAAATTTTCTTGTATGCACTCGACTGATTAAGATTTAACTTGTCTTATTTGATAAACTTTTACATATATTTTAGGAGATAAATCCAATTTTAACTAATATTATATCTTCTCCTTTATATTTTTTGAAAAACTGAAAACTATACAATGTTTATGTATAAGAGGGAGTATATACTACTTTCATCCTACAGATCTCAATTTGAGTTAATACATTTGGAAAATTAATTAAAAAATGATTTTTGAATTATTTTTATTTTTTAATATGGAGTGTATAATTTTGCATTGTTATGTATGTAACATCAGATGTCTCAATCCAACAAAAAGGAGAGGTGTTAGTTCTCTAGAACTAGGGAAAACCACTTTTGTCAAAATCCTTATATGAATGTGGCATACATAATTTCAAGTTTGTATTAGTGATGGATGAAATTCTAAACATACTGAAGATGAAACGCGATCGTCAGGGATTCGACTCTCGTAAGGAGTCAATTTTATATCGGTGAAGTGTGTAAAAACGACTAATATGATAATTTCACACTTTTAATATTGTCGTAGTATGTAGATTAATTAAAACTTAAAAAACTGAAAATCTATAGTTATCAGCAAATAAGAAACAATAAGGATATGTTTGTGAAATATGAAATTTTAAGCCTAACTCAATTATAATTGAAAGTTAATAAAGATATATATTTGTTTCATGACTTTAGCTAATTTTTTGAAAAAAAATTTAGTGATAAAATTTTAGATATTAAGTTAAAATATTTAATCTAAGCTTGAATAAAGATATATAATATTTACATAACTTTAGCTAATTATTCAAAAAACTTTATAATAAAAAACTTAAGATATTCAACTAAATATGTAAATGGGAGAATGAATTTAGTGTTGAGAGAATTGTGAGAGGTGTAAAAATTATATTTGTCACTTCTAATTTGCTTAAGTGGATAACATTAACTTACAAATAATTTGAAAATACTTTAAGGATTTTGATATGATATTATTTTATTTCATCTATAAAATAACCAAATATCATAGAAACTTAACCAGAAGAGTTTTCTGGAAGAATTCAATTTAAGGGTTAATGGCACCAAAGATCACTGAAAGTATCTAATATTTGCATTTCGATCATCCTCATTTAAAAGTGTCAATGTTCGATCACTCAACTGCATTTTTCGGTAAAATTTGGTCACTGGGCAGTTTTGAAAGATTTTTAGTCATTTCGTAAGTCTTTTAACGAGGGTAATCTTGTCTGTTCACATTTATACACATTAAATCATTTTTTATCTAATTTTTTAAATTTTTTTTAATTTTTTTACATTAAAAAAAGTTTAAAAACAAAATTAGAAAAAATAAAAAGAAAAACAATTAGAAAATTAAAGAAAAAGAATTAAAAAATAAAAAGAAAAAACATTTAGAAAAATAAAGTAAAAGAATTAAAAAAATACGGTTCAATGTCTATAAATGTGAACAGAGAAAATTATCCTCGGTAAAAAACTTGCGAAATGGCCCAAAATCTTTTAAAACGGTCCACTGACCAAATTTTACCAAAAAATGCAGTTGATTGATCCAACATGGACATTTTTAAATCAAGGTGATCAAACTGAAAATATTAGATATTTTCAGTGATCTTTGGTGCCATTAACCCTAGATTTAATAAGTATTCCTAAATAATTTGATGTTAAAATATAGCAAACAGAATGCACACATTAAGTTTGTACTTACTCGAAAAATAAATAAGCACTATATAGGGGTTTATTCATTAATGTGAAGAATATAAAAATTGATATTATTGAATATATCATGATAAATATTTTTCCATAATTTTTAATCATTTTCTATAATGTAAATACAAAGTATTTGACAATCAAAATTGTGCTTCGAAGAGTGTGAAATTAAAATGAAATAGATCGAAGTGTAATAAACATATTTAAATAAAGTTAATTTTGTGCTAAAATTGAATGTTTTTAACCGTGAAGTCAAAATCAATTGACAATAGATGGAGTAGTCCAAGGTCTTATATATTGACCCGGCAGAGCACCGACTTGCAATGTGGGATATGTATCTTAATACGCCCCTCACGTGTAGCCTAGTGGAAAAGGCTCTCTGCAGTGACTAGAAGGTCCTGGGTTCAAACTCACCCCATCGCTAATTTACAAAAAAAAAACCCCTTACGTGTAGCCCAATCGTCGACGGAAGTAGTCCCGGCCGATATTATTTGCCAAAACAGCATCGGCGGATTACACGTGCGTCATTAACTCGGGTTGTCTCATGATATCATGTTAAGAGTCCATTGAGTTCTATTCTAAAACCAATCGATAAATAGAGGGAGTAGCCTAAGATCTTATATATAGACCCGGGACTACAACGACTTCCGATTTTAAGGAATAGTACTTTTTTATTTTCAATGAATTCGGTTGGTTGAGAGTATAAATGGACGGTTGGTCGACAATTTCAACGAATTCGGTTCACATGAGCAAACAGTTGAAGGGTTTCATTCTTTGCTAATGATTCCGTATCAAGGGTGCCAAAAACATTCGAAAACCTCAGAGTTTCATCCCTGCAATCGATGTAATGGTAAAACTGTTTGGAAAAGAAGAGAAGAGGCGGTCTTAGTTATGGTGGCGGGAAGCTGGTGATGGACGCGGCTGGACGAGAGCCTCAGGGGAAGGTGTGTGGTGGCTGAGGGAAAATAAAGATGGACAATAAGGTTTGGTTAGGAAAAGGAAGAAGGAAAGAGATGGGAAAGATAAGGGCACAATAGTTATTTCAAGAGGCGAGATGCTATGTCTATACAAATATTGTTGAGAAGCGCTAGAAGTTAAATATTGACACCAAAGTATGCCAATCTACCAAATTTCTCCTAAAGTTTCTAATGTTTAGAATTGCCTTTGTCATTTGTTTTGTTATAAATATGAAATAATCACGAACAACGAAGACATACTCGTGCACAATAATTTCAAAGAGAATTTAAGTATAAAAATATACTATTAGATATATATTTCATAAAACAAGTATCTCCTGACACATAATTACATCATCAAATATATATCAATATCTTTTACACTCTACACTTACAGACAATTAAAAAAAATTCATTTTCCTCTTTCCTTCATATCATTAATACATACATCAATGCATACAATTTTAAAAACTTCCAAAATAAAAGAAACTTAGTCTTTAATGATAGATCTTGAAAAATAATTCTTTTTGATAAATTTTACTTTTAAAATTTTAAGAAATTATCAATGAAAACTGTCAAATCTAAATAAGGTGAAATAAAACTTCAAATGTTACTTTTAGATGGAACCCATAGGCTTCATTTCGTATAGATTACATAAGTGTAATTAAGTACACCCCGACTCCCACATAATCCTTACTTTAGTTATCTCGTGCTAAAAAATTAAGGGTAGACATTTTTTTACCAAATATCCCGTATTAGAGCATGTACATCAACTCTCTAAATTTGTTTCTATAATACACTTTTAATTGTTACTTTTTTATTTTTGGTATTAGCATTTTATGTTTGTACTTTAGCAGGTTCCCTATTATTCACCAAACATAAAAAATTAATATTTCAAATATGTCACTATTTCTAAAATTTTCAACATTTATATTCTTAAAGTGCATATGTGACTCAAATAATTTACGAATAAATTAAAATGTTTTCTCAAAATTGTCAATAAATTTTTGCAAAGTAGTTATTTAAAAAAAAGTTAGGAAGTAATTTTTTTAAATCTATTTTGTAGTGTAAACAAATTGATTTGTAATGATCAATCTTTTGTTGTCCCCTCGAATATTGTTTAATTTTGGATTGACCTTCTAAAATTTTATAATTCCAACAGTGGTCAATTTTTTTTTAAAAAAGTCAAAATAATTTTCGAGTTGATTTAGTTGCGTTGGTCCAATTGTAGTTTTCTATTTCGGAAACTTTGTAAGAGTTAATAAGGAGAAAAAATTGTGGTAAAATGTCGGAGGAAAATAGAATAGTAGATGATAACATGAAAGTGCAATATTCACACTTATTCACAATGTAGATATTTGTACTATATGTGTGGGTGTGAAAAATATTTTGAGAGTCCAAGTTATTTTATGGGAGCTGAAAAATATTATTTCTTACATTCTTATTTTTAAGTCCTATTATAACTTTTGAGGGAGCTAATATACATGCTCTTATAAATAGTCTATGATATGAATAAAATTGCACATAGAAATCTTTTATCGAAACACTTTCCCCTTAAAAGTGATCAAAAGAACTCGTCAATTCAATTTACAACTTGATTGCAACTCGACATTGAATCATACAACATATGTTGCTAAACACAACTAGAGAATGAGAAGAAAAAAGAGTACGCATGAGCATGATCTCATGCTCTTGGTAATTGGGGTAGGTTTAATATCTTGTTAAGAAAATGTTACACATGTAATCTATCTTAGCATATAAATGATTTTGCTATATATTTGATTATAGAGTTATGGTGTGTTTAAAATTGTGGTGAATTATGGAAGGTACAGTTAAAATTATCCTAGAGAAAATAATTATCATTAATTCATCATCGTTTTCCCTGATTCCCTAGAAGAATGGAGGATAATAATATATTTTATTATATATTTACTCTTTTCGCCTGATATATAGATTCACAAACACAATAAAAAATAGATTCCTATTATTCCTCTCTATTTATTTGATTGACTCCAAAACGAATATACCATTATGGTAGAATAAAATTGACCGATGAGACCAATATGCCCTCTGCCAACAAATATACCTTAGAGCATTCACACTAGAAACCTTAAAAGTCTTTGTAGCTCTATATTAGAGAGGAAATCAATCTAAAATAAGTGTTCTAGACTCCCCATCTTAATATGGCCCACCAAAAAAATATTGGGTGATAGTTGGCATAATGTACTTTTACACTCCCTCAAATTCACTTTCCTTTTACAAAGCACACACTTTCTCTCTCTTTCATCACCCTCATCCACACTCTTATTAATAACATGAAAAATAAATGATGAAATCTGATTTTACATGAAAATTAAATAGTAACATCTAAAATTGATAAAGTGATAGAAGAAATTGATTTTAGAGAAATTTTATAAGACATCTAGTGTAAATACTCTTATAGTAACTCTATTCATTTATTTTTACCCCAAAATAAATAGTAACTTATACTCGAGAGAGGATATATTGGTGTTACTTTTTATTGATAATGATGTTAATAAGATGCACACCCACATCGGATATCAGTGTCCTCACGGATGAATATATAAGATCTTGGGCTACTCCCTTTTTTGCCAATTGATTTTAGATTGGAACCCCATAGACTTTTAACATGGTCTCATGAGCCAGCCCGAGTTATTAAGACACGTGTAACCCCGCCGATGTTGTTCTAGCAATTCATATAGGCATGGAAAAATTCCGTCGATGATTGGGTTACACGTGAGGGAAGTGTTAAGATGCACACCCACATCAGATATCGATGTTCTTCCGGATCAATATATAAAATCTTAGACTACTACCCCACAGACTCTTACCAAATAAAAAATTTAATTCTCTTAAAACAGTACGATCTCGACCTATAAACCGTCACAATCAGGCAAACCGGCATATGTAACACTAGATTTGATGGTCGGGTGGAGATGATCTTGATGAATGGGAAAAAATCTCTTTAAACAAGTGTTTGTGGTGAAGTTGTCGTGGACTCGTGGCATGAATCCACTGACCCACCAAAAGGTTTTGTATAAATATTGTTTGTTTTGATCTTTATTTAGAAAGGGAAATATGAACCCAAAAAGATCTGATGCTTATTACTCTTGGGAATTCACCGTCTAACATACAAAATGTCCTTTTCCTACACAGTAAAACATCTATAAGTTAATAATATTGGGATCGGTCAAATTTATTAATTTAGAGAATTATTAATTTATTTATAAATAAATAATTTATTAATTTAAAGAGTTTTTGCATGAGATGAAGAGTTTTTGCGTAAATATATGTAGAGTTTAATGACATGAAGAGTTTAATGATATTACTCGCATTGAGAACAATGTTGATGATGAAGATGAAGATGACCCTGTCTTCGGAACTTGTTACCCGAAAGGAAACACTTTTGGCGTCTAGAACTCTTCACAAATTTATGTTACAATTCGAAAACACAACACCGAAACTAATGAATGCAATAAGAAAAATTTGAGATGAACTCCAATGTGATTTGAACTTTAAGAAAAAACGAATTACTATAGAGTCATATTTTAAATAAATTGTAACTATATTATTTCAATTTCTAAGGATTATTAATTTATAATTTTTGTGGGACCTTATATGGAATTATTGAAATAAAAAGTATTATCTTATTATTTTATCAATTTCGTTAATTTTTTTAACTAGCCCAAATTAGAACCGGACAAATTTATTATCTTAGAGAGATTATTAATTTATAGAGTATTAATTTATAAACATTTTAGTGTATCTACCTAAAAATCTAGATAGACAATAAGCAAGTTCCCGAAAATGAAAATACCGAAGGGCTACTAAAATAATCATTCAAACCACTCTTTAACGAGAAAATTGCCAAAATGGTCTCAGTAAATATGTGCAAGTTGCACTTTGGTCCCCGATTATATTGGGGTTGCGGAAATGGTCCCTGATATTGGTAAAAAAGTAGCGTTTTGGTCCCTAACCGTTACTTTTAAACGGAAAAGAGTTAGGTTGGGGCAGAAATGTAAGATCAGCACAGTTAAGCCTTAAAAATGCGATTATAACTAATTAATTATGGGGCAAAAATAAAAAGTTCACAAGTAATTTATGTCTACTCCCATCCCAATTCCCTCCAAAATTGTTCCCTCCAATTATTATAAATTAGTTGTTAACTTTCTATTTTTGCCCCATTATTAGTTATAATCGCATTTTTAGGGCTTAACTGTGTTGATCTTACATTTTTGCCCCAAACTAACTCTTTTCCGTTTAAAAGTAACGGTTAAGGACCAAAATGCTACTTTTTTACCAATATCAGGGACCATTTCCGCAGCCCCAATATAATCGGGGACCAAAGTGCAACTTGCACATATTTACTGGGACCATTTTGACAATTTTCTCACTCTTTAACTCTAGTTAAGATAACATTAAGGTAATCAATTCTTTTTTAATAAGTCATTGCTAATTTACAAGTGAAAAAAAAAAGAATCCCTTTTTAATAACAAAGGTTAGTCTTTCAAATACCTTTGTAATGAAAGAATGAACGCGACACACCATCAGAAGCAATTTTAATAATATTTCAATAAAGTATTATTTTTACACGCATTCGAACTTATGATGTTAAAATATCTCCCTTCAATCATTTTGTCACTTATCATTACACTATATTAGTTTTTTTGTAAATTAGCAATGAAGTGAATTTCAAACTTAAGACCTTCTAGTTATTAATAAGAACTTTTTTTTCACACTGAACTATTCGATTGACTCTATCACTAGACTATATAAACCTTTGAGCAGAATAATCAGTACTTTTGAGCGATTTAATTACAAATTTACAATAAGGTACTCAAATTTACAATAAAGGTATCTGACGTAACAACTACAAGGGTTATCAAAATATAAATATTCATAGTGTGTGACAATGGCTTGAGCAGATGCATATATATGTATCCTTATAGTTATATACTCGTCTTGAGCCTTTCACAAAATTTGACCTTAAATTTTTGTTAAAAGGTTAAAAATAATATAGTTTTGTGAAATCTTATTTGGTTCGTCCCAATCAATATATGTTGTTTAAATACTAATTTTTTATACTCAAGTTTCAAGCATTGTGAAACTTTTGATTATGATATCCATGATTTAATTTTTCCCTCTTTTAATCATAGACTTGTTGCAAATGTAATGCGACACTACACACTTTGATATCCACAAACAACATAATAACTCATCAAAATACATAAACAATTACCTACGAGGACATGACAATATCCCCTACTCACCATTATCTATAGCCACGAAAATATTTCTTAATAATAATACTAATAGTTATTTGTCACAATGCATGTTTGCACTGAATCTACCTTATGTCCTTATGTAAATAGTCAACATTAATAATTATTGTATAAAATACAAAATACATATGGATTTCACACCTTCGTTCATCAAAATGGTTAAATTACATTTGCCATTACATACCTTTCTACTAACTAATTTATTTCATTTCTGTAAAGAAATCTCAACCCTAACACATCACTTTAATTTAATTGTAACTTATAATTTTACAAGGTTGTTAGATGTGTCATGTGTGGTTACTTTTTATTTGATAGAAGTAATATTCAAGACATGTGGTTGAAAAAAAGTTTCGTTTCCGTTGAAAAAAAGTTTAAATTCTTAACTTTTACCAAATTATTTTGAATTCAAAATTAGAGGATTAAATGTGTGTTCACCAAATGAAAATTTAGTATAGATATAAATTGGATTGACAAAAGACTAATTTACCGTTTAGTATTTATCCGTACTAAAAATAGAGCTTAGCACTCTAAGTCAAACTCCCTTAAATATATTTATTTTAAGTTTTGGAAAGTGCTTTGTTAAAAATCTTATATTATTGATGGGTTAAATAATAACATATAATTTTTAACATGTACATGTATTTTTGTAGTTCATTTCATCACAAATTTGTGTAAAAATTATCGAAAAACATATTATAAATATGATAAATAAATTTACTCAAATAATATATCGTGTGCACAAAAGTCTAGTATTATGATGATAATAAGAAAAGAGTCCAAAATTTTGGGTTATTGACATATTGGAGTCATGATCAAGCCAACCACCAAGCTATCTATCACCTCTCTAATTCGTTGGATTCTCCAATAATTGAGATTCTTGGAATCTATCTTCAACCACGTTAGTTTTGTAGCAACTCAACTTGGGTTAGGCGAATTTGTACTGTACGGTGCTTTTTGATGTTTTCATACTCTTACCAAACATTCCAAGATTCAACTTATTAGAGATCCATTTTCTGCCGCGTTTCTAGTGTGTTTTTGACAAAGTTCACATTATCGTTTCATGCTTGTCACTTAAAATTTGTATCGTAAGTAGAGTTAATCGGATAGTCTAGTGGAAAAGGCTTTTGTTAGTGACCATAAGGTCTGGGTTCGATACTCACCTCATCACTAATTTACAAAAAAGAAAAAAAATTGTATCGTAAGTCCATAACCTAGTGATGAAAGCACGAATTAATAGTCCGAACTATAGTAGAAATAACTTGTGGATTTTGTCTAGAATAGTCGAATTAATGCCTGTGTAGTAAGACAAAAACCCGACTGTGAATAACCGAATTAATGTCCGGAGATCAAGATAATAACCGATGATATTTTAAGGCGGAGCTCAAGGACAATATCAGTACCATTTATTTATAATGGGGAGCTAAGCTATCAAAATAGAAAATAGTAGATGTGGTACGCAAAACAAAATAAAACAAAACTAAATATTTCTTCCATCTAACAGCTGCATCATGTCCTTTGGGGCATAGAAAGGTTCGACCCGGAATTTTCAACATCAGACTCAAGTAGATAACGAACCAACTGTTTGACATTAAACACATCGGATGTCTTTATCTGAGGAGGAAGGCACAAACGATATGCAGCAGCATTTATAAAAAATACCCTTACTAAAAATGTTAAAATTTTCGAAAAATCATGAGTTGTACCAAAAAAATGCTTGAGTGACCAAAAGTATACACAATACCCAACATGAGTGATCGAAAGTATACAAAGTCATACTAGGGTGATCGACTAGTGTTTTTTAACAAACGTGGGCGATCGATGAAGCCATTTACTCAATAATTTATCGTGCAACAAACCGCTCTACATCCCGTCTAAGAGTTGGCCAAAAGTAGGACATTGCAACTAACTGATGAGTTTTATCATGACCCATATGGCCCTCACCATGCACCTCATGAATAATCTGAAGATGCAAACTACCATCCGTTATACAAACGCAAGTGCCCCAAAACAAGAAGCCATCGACCATAAAATATTCATCCAACATCCCAGCTGAAGCCTCGTCCCAAACATGATCAAAGAAAGGATCAGATGCATACCCTTCAGGCAACTGGTCGAATCCTGGAACCGTCACGGTCATAGTGGCCAGTAGTGAATGACAACGACTCAACGCATCCGTTACTTGATTTTGCACCTTTGCTTTATGTTTGATAATAAAGGTAAACTGCTACATATATGAAAACCATGAAGTGTAACGTGTAGACACCTTGTCCTGTAAACTCGTGTGCTTAGATGCATTGAGATCCGTATACAAAATAAAGTCTTAACGGCACAAGTAATGACGTCAGTGTTTCATAGCTTGCAATATAGCATACAAGTCCACATCATACCTATTGTAACGTCCTTGAGCGTTTATCAGTTTCTCACCATAATAAGCAATTGGACGTCTTAACCGACTTAATACTGCATCGATGCCCGCTTTAGACGCATCTAAGTCGCCGTCTTTGAAGTTGGCCATGACTGAACTGTAGAGACCTTGGGAGGGTCCACATTCATCCCATCCTTCAAAATGACATTGCCCAAAAACAGAATTTCATCAACTCTGAATTCACCAATGTTATAATTTACGGTAATTATAATGAAATGATTGTAACCAGAAAGATCAAACTTATATACTACCTCTACACTAATCCAAGTATGTTGTTTTAACTTTTTTTTTGTTGGAACACTATGCTTCTTGGTGCCACGATATGAAATCATGATCCTAATAAAAAACAAATCATATAACACATATTAGTATACTATAAGGCAAAACATATTGTAAATTTGTTAAGTGATGAGATGAATATTTTATATGTTGATCTTTTGCATTATAACGTTCGGCCTACACTATTGTGGTATACGCGTTGAGAATCCAAGTAATAAATGGACTCTCTCTTAGTGTTGATGCAAATCAACTCCCAATAATGTCAAAAATCTAAATTAATAATAATACTCAAAACATCATATTTGCCCATATGAGCAATTAGCACCCGAAATAAATAAAAAGAAGCTACACACAAGCCTAAGAGATCATGACCTTTTTATGATAGATTCTTATGAGTAATAATTCTATGTTCAAACATGAAAGTTCTATATCCATCATGTATATTATCCCAGTTATTATGGCAATTGGTTTAACAGAAACAATATGATAAGTATGTAAATCAAACACACGGAGAACTTGGTAACCCAAGCACCTACCTTTGGGGGGCAGCCTGTCCGAGGGAACAATCCACTATTTAAAAGGTATCTTACACGAAGGGATTTACTAGTATGCCCGCATACTCTCTATTGCCCTATACAATGCCTTTTCAAAATAGGCTCCCTAGGCCTACTCCTATATCACCCTTGTGATGAGATGTTTACAAGATTCAATTGACTAAACACTCCTCACTGTTGTTGTAGAACAACAACTGTACAATTAGTATAGAAGCTTGAAGAATATGCTTCTATACAAAGATTGCCTAGAAAACTATAACACAAATTTGCTTAAAAGCTTTATTCGTGTGAAAATGAACAAGTGAATAAAAGGTGTGTTCGACTAGTGAGGCCACCATCTCCTTTTATACTAGGCATTTCGGCTCTTTACATTTAATTAGTCAATCGACAATAAATGTAAATTTGATTGACACACGGCCGAATAAATGCTCCTCCGTAGGTTGACCACGACCGCATTTATCTTGTAATTACTTGGTCTTGAGGTGATTATGTCCGTATCATAAGTTACTCCAATCTGCATTAATCACCCTTGATTCTTCTGGAAGGAGTTGACTTGATTAATCATTTGGTTCAATGCTTCATTTGAATTAGCGTCTTTAATGCATTGTTGTTAACACTTGGTGTAGTGAAAAACTTCATTCAACACACGTATATGTTATGTACCAACAAAACAGACAATATATGACCCTATATTCTCTTTTAAAATTATATAAATAGAAAATACAAAATAAAAATTTCTAACTAATCTAACAATAATAGGAATCTGAACCCATAATAAACAAATTTCTCCTAATACACATTGTTGCATGAATCTTGAAGTGAGTGGTTGAAAGCTCTGCCAACAAAAATCGAACATGTTAGTATCTCTTTATATATTATTAAGCTATTAATGTCATCTTTAACGACCCCCATGAGGATAAACTAGATCGAATATATTTTACTCTTTCCATTTTAATTTGTTGGTCTACTCTTTATTTTTATTTTGGGAGTGAAATTTTAAAAAATTTAATCGTGAAGTTTTATTAGCCGATAAGAAATAATATAATCATATGAAATATTTCGTTATTAGTTTCGTTTCAATGTATATTATTAAAATACCACACTTCTATAATTTTTACAGTGTAAAATATATAATATTTATATTTTAAATTCTTAACGATCGTAAAAATTACTCGTCCTAAAAGATTGTCACATTTTGACTTTTGCTGGTCAACAAATCACGATTTAAAACATAAATATTTATTATTCTACATGCAAAAAAAATATAAAAAGTTAATATATCAAAAATATACATTGAGACCAATCTAACAAGGTCCCACAAGACTATATTATTTCTTATCGTTTAATGAAAACTAGTCATTTGTACACAGTCCAACCTGTGTGAAGTTATTTTTCTTACACAATAATTTTTTTGTATAACTAATAATTAGATGTTGGTAAAAACTTTATATAATATATATACACAATTGAAAACTGAGTTTGAAGAAACATAAATACATCAATATTATATACGTAAATATACAATTAGTTAAAGTTACTTGATGAATAGTGAAACGGAAGTTATTTTTTTTAATAAAAACACATGTCACTTATTCATTGGTTCTAGGAGAACATGGGGCTTCATTTGTAATAACTAATTCACCCCTTGGTGGATTATATATAGGATAGATTCACGATCAAATTTTATAATATTTA
Organism: Echium plantagineum; assembly: GCA_003412495.2. NCBI lineage: Eukaryota > Viridiplantae > Streptophyta > Magnoliopsida > Boraginales > Boraginaceae > Echium > Echium plantagineum. Next base: position 15,725,232 of record CM016567.1, on the reverse strand, counting down.
ACTAACAAAAGTCAAAATGTGACAATCTTTTAGGGACGAAGTAAGTAAAACATAGGAGTATGTCATTGGAATGGAGGGAGTAATTCTTCTTACCATTCACTTCTAGACATGATTCCCTTTCCTCAACATGACCCAACTTCAACAATCAACATAAGGCCATATGTCCATATAACGACAAAATAGACAGTTTGCAAATATCTATGTTGTGGGACACGTGTCGAAAGGTATTGGCTGACGACAGCAAAGTAGATTAGGTTTACTAGACAACGTGTGGGTGATATGTCTCGATAACGTTCCCGGCTATCCCATTTAATTTGTCCTATTCTTACAATATTTACTCTCTTTGTCCTTTGGGGCGGATGTGGGAGCAGTGGCGGACGTGCTGGTTTATTTGAACCATCTCATTTTATATAAAAGAAAATTTTATTTTTTTGGGCATATGTATGTATATGCATGGAGAATACTCACTACAGAATTGGGCTTAGATAACGCCTGTTTTTAAATTTAGATAGCGCTTTTTTAAACTATCTAAGTTCGCGCTATGGTAATTAACATAGCTGCAAAAAGGGTGCTATGTAAGGGTATTTCTTAGATAGCGTCTCATACTTGCATAACGCTTCTAAAGAGCTATGCTAGTTATTTACTTAGATAGCATTTCAACTTGTATAGCGTTTCAAAAGGACTATGCTAGGCATGTACTTAGATAGCGTGTGATGCTTATATAGCGCCTAGAAATTAGCTATGCTAGTCGTGTACTTAGATAGCTCATCGTACTTACATAGCGCCCCAGAAAGCACTATCTAAGTAATATGGTTGTTCTTGGATAGCTCCTAAATAAGGGCTATTAGGGTGGTAATGTTGAACTTAGATAGCTCGAATTTAAGTGTTATCTAAGTCATTAAGCTATTTTTTATTTATAAATTATTATAAGAAGATTTTTATACTAAATACAATATTTGACAAAATAGTGACAAAATCAAATTAATAATAAATGCACAAAATAAATTCTCATTCATTAAATAAATAATTGAAGCATTCAATAATACAATTGTTAATATGTTATCAAATATATATATTTGTATCACAATATACCAGCTAATATCTTAAACTATACCAATAACCAAATTGTATGTTCGGCTTCAACTTTCCATTTTCTGCTTGAGGAATCGATTGTACAAGTATCCTGACCAGTCGATCACAAATTTCTCCAACTTCGATTCAGGATAAGTTTTGAGTGTGTATTGATGAACAAACTACAATCACCAATGTTATAATATGTAGTTAGATTATATCACTTTTTAGAAGTCAATATAACGTAACTAAATAAAATATTTACTTACAAAGATAGGAATACTTGTATCACCGGTGTTCAAGATATCCTGAATATAACAATAAATGTAATGTCCATAATGAATACGATCCATAACAACCTGCTTTGGACACTATAGCAAATAACATCCAAGTAATTATAATCAATTTATATTTTATTAAACAAACTAATTTTTAATGTTATAAAATGTTTACCTGAATGTTTACCCAATTAAATCTGTTCATTGCAGCTTTTGTTATAGATATACCTCGACGAGTCCGATAACTTTTTAATGCACTATTCATATAAAATAATATTAGACATAATATGTAATTTATAACTGAAGATAATACATTTATTATTGAATTAGAAATTTTAGATGATGCAGTATTTAGCACAGGTGTGCAGTAATGGATAAGAATGTTGATTACTATATTTTGTCAATCAGAATCACATCACATGCTTTTTGCGCACTACTGATGCTATATTTATGTTCTGCAACTTTGAGAAATGGCATTTCATATATATAGAGAGAGACATTTGTGATGTAAAAAAATTATAACATATATTTACATTTCAACAATGTTATTCAAATCATTGCATTTCAAGATTTTGGCACCTGGAACTGGATCCATATAGTATATTATCTCTGTTTTGGTATTAGTAGCAATCAATACCCAATAATGTCTGCATGGAACAAAAATAATGATTTATTGGCAGTTAAGATCAATATAGTAAATAATTCTAATGTATAAAGTGGAACATATTAAACTCACCCGATATTATGCGGTACTAGTAATAAAAGGTCTTGTCCCATATACTTCAACAAACACTGGCCACATGATTTGACAATGTCCCACTACCAAGCATAGGTGTTATATGGGGCGCTAGAAACGAAAGCTTTCTGACCAACTCAGCATTTTCCGAAAAATAAACTTCACCCAAATACCTTGAACAATGGATACAAAATTATTAAACTTTTTACAACATTTACATCAAAGAAATTTATTATATTATAGTTTTATCACCTTATATAGAATGCAATGGTTGAGACACTTAGCCATCATTCAAAATCTCCACGATATGTTGCTGAATAATGCATTCAGTCTAAGGCTCTCCTTCAAACTATTTTGTCATGGGAACTTCGATACCACCGGTAATGATAGTTGGTGGTAAGTAAAGCAAAATGTGCAATACCATGGAATTATGTTGAGCATCTCCTGTCTTAGGATATCCTAATTGCTTATCTCAAACATTTGACTCCATACTTTTTAAGATAGGCTTGTCTGTACTAGTATGAACTTTGTCGTTTCTCTTATCAATCTTAGTAGGAGATGGGCACTACAAAGCAATGAAAACAATATCGATATTAACACACACTACGTAAATTCTTAACAAGTGCACCAGAACTAGAGAAGTATCTTTTATAACAACTCACTGAATGCTTATGTAACTTTGTTGTTGTTCTTACCATTATTATTCTAAAAGGGATGTTCATTTTCCTAAAAGTGACTCAATAAGAATCGTCATAAACAGAAGTGTGAGTAATGCAATATTAGTCAGGGAGTAGTAAAACCATCATCCACAATTAAATTCACCACAAAGTATCATACAACTGAATTCATTATATAGCTTAAATTATATTACCTTTATACTTAAAGACACCAGCCTTTTTGGCCACGAAATGAAATGTCAAACAACTTCTCCTACCGTCCTAACTTCATAAGTACGTTGCGGCACCACTGAATGTGTCTCAGATTCTATTGCCACCTCAAATTGTATCCTCGCATAACCTAAATTGTATCTTACTATTGTAACTAGATTTATCATTAGCATCACCTATATCACTGATGTTCACTTTATTTCTAAACTCAGACTGGGATCCAAAATGACTTGATGAACTATGTTTATGTTTGCCACTTGAGCTACAGTTTCCTTGTAACGCCCCGCCCCGGAACGCCGGGTCGAAACGTTATTTGATTTGATGGACTGGCCTCACAAACCATCACGGGTCTTTCCAGCACGTTTTTGTCCTCACTCACGTGCTCACCGGGACACTTCCCAGTGGGTCACCCATCCTAGAATTACCCCAGGTCAAGCACGCTTAACTTTAGAGTTCTTCTGAGTTGGGCTACCGAAAAGAAGATGCATCTTGATGGTATGAGTAGTACCAATCAAATCATATCAAACATATCACAACAACGCCCACTCTGGGCCGGGTATCACATTCCTTTTACTCTCACCATGATATGTCCAAACCTTATATGTGATGTCAATATCATTACATATTAAATGCTCCTCCAACTTCATTGCACTTGTTCATCCATTGCTTGTCCAATCATGGGAGCCCATTAACACCAACTTAAAAGAGCTATCCAAAAGTCCATTTATTGTAACACCCCACCCCAGAACACTGGGTCACCCATCCCAGACTGGCCCCACAAACCATCACGTGTCTTTTCCAGCACGTTTTGTGTAACGCCCCGCCCCGGAACGCCGGGTCGGAACGTTATTTGATTTGATGGACTAGCCTCACAAACCACCACGGGTCTTTCCAGCACGTTTTGTCCTCACTCACGTGCTCACCGGGACACTTCCAGTGGGTCACCCATCCTAGAATTACCCCAGGTCAAGCACGCTTAACTTTGGAGTTCTTCTGAGTTGGGCTACCGAAAAGAAGATGCATCTTGATGGTGTGAGTAGTACCAATCAAATCATATCAAACATATCACAACAACGCCCACTCTGGGCCGGGTATCACAATCTCCCCCACTTAAACACTCAACGTCCTCGTTGAGCCACACACACATCCACATCCACATCCCCATCCAGGACAGTACCATCCGTGTGAGACTCATCGTGGATGTGTGTGTGGCTCAACGAGGACGTTGAGTGTTTAAGTGGGGGAGATTGTGATACCCGGCCCAGAGTGGGCGTTGTTGTGATATGTTTGATATGATTTGATTGGTACTACTCATACCATCAAGATGCATCTTCTTTTCGGTAGCCCAACTCAGAAGAACTCTAAAGTTAAGCGTGCTTGACCTGGGGTAATTCTAGGATGAGTGACCCACTGGGAAGTGTCCTGGTGAGCACGTGAGTGAGGACAAAACGTGCTGGAAAGACCCGTGGTGGTTTGTGAGGTCAATCAATCAAATCAAATAACGTTCCGACCCGGTGTTATGGGGCGGGGCGTTACATTTTGTCCTCACTCACGTGCTCACCGGGACATTTCCCAGTGGGTCACCCATCCCAGAATTAAGCTTAACTTTAAAGTTCTTATTAGTTGGGCTACCGAAAAGAAGATGCATCTTGATGGTATGAGTAGTACCAATCAAATCATATTAAACATATCACATCGCCCATTCTGGGCCGGGTATTACAATCTACCTCCCTTAAAGAATTTCGACCCCGAAATTTAACGTAGGTAGAAGAAGAAAGACGAAACACCTATCAGTTGATGTACCCCTTAGCTCCGGGTGGTCAGCGTGCACTTTCCCTTCACCCAGTGCGTATGGAGCCGCACCCGTCCTAGCCTGAGGACACTCTCTAGCCACGTGTCCTGCCGTCAGGCATTTATAGCAAACTATGCCCCTCTCTACTGTTCCTCCTTGGACACTTGGACACTTGGGCACTCTGCCCTCCGATGGCCTCTTCCCCCACATTGATGACACCTCACACTAGCTGCAGTATAAGTGGTTCCGCCCAGGTACCCCGCAGGTCTAGCTGGATGACGTGGCGCTGAAGAACCTACAGTCGATACGGTTGTACGTGCAGTATGCCCACCTAATCGATTAGGCCCGGACTGATCCGGCCTACTGAATCCCCTCGACGGCTACGCCATGTGTCCAGAAGTCTCATACCTAGGCCTCTTCTCAGCCTTCTGTTCCTCCTCAAGATTTCGCTCTACCGTCAGAGCAACATCCATCACCACATGGAACTGATAATACGTCATCAGAGACATCCGGCTGCGGATCTCCAATCGCAACCCCTCCTGAAACCTCTGGATCCGAACCTCCTTCCCACGGTGTATATCCGGTAACAGTCTACATAACGCACTAAATCGACGCTCATACTCCACCACTGAGCGTCCCTCCTGCGCCATGTGAAGCAGTTCCCTCTCAAGTGTAATACCCGGCCCAGAGTGGGTGATGTGATATGTTTGATATGATTTGATAGGTACTACTCATACCATCAAGATGCATCTTCTTTTCGGTAGCCCAACTCAGAAAGAACTCCAAAGTTAAGCGTGCTTGACCTGGGGTGATTCTAGGATGGGTGACCCACTGGGAAGTGTCCCGGTGAGCACGTGAGTGAGGACAAAACGTGCTGAAAGACCCGTGGTGGTTTGTGAGGTCAGTACATCAAATCAAATAACGTTCCGACCCGATTTCGGGGGCGGAGCGTTACATCAAGTGCCTGCATCTTACTCGTCGGGCAGAACTTGGCTTTGAAGGCCCCCACGAACTCATCCCACTGAATCTCAACATCATCTCCGTACCCATAAGAAGTCCGTACCAAATCCTACCAATGTCTAGCAGCTGTATTCAGCTGATAAGTTGCAAACTCCATCTTCATCGGTCCTCTAACCCCAAGTGGTCTGAAAATCACATTTAGATCCTCCAAAAACTCCAGAGCCTTAATCGGCTCGTACTCCCCGTCAAAAGTTGGTGGCTTCCTCTTGAGGAAGTCAATGAACAACCTACTATGTGTTCCCTGAATTGCAGGCACTGCTACCTGCGCTGGAACCTGCGATCCTTCGCCCCCTTCTGGCACAACTGGGACAGACGGAGGAACAGTCTGGCTGCTCGACTTCTGCTGGCATGTACTAGGCTCAGCAACCCCGGCTCCCAAGCCACGACCTCGGCCCCGTCCCCTAGGGGCATTACCCGTACCACGGGTACCTCTACCCCTCCCCGTAGTATCTCTGCCATTAACTCGGGCAGATCGTCGCGTCTCTACTCTGGGCGGCATCTCCTCTCAGTCTATGGGAAAACAAACAAGGACGACGCAATCAACTCCTAATCGCATACTGACTCCTAAAGACACCGCATACCGTAGACACTCTAGCAGATAAGCACATAACCACAAACCCAACAATCCTAGAACCTAAGCTCTTTTACCAAACTTACGCCCCGCCCCGCCCCAGAACACTAGGTCGGAACGTTATTTGATTTGATGGACTGGCCTCACAAACCATCATAGGTCTTTTCCAGCACGTTTTGTCCTCACTCACGTGCTCACCGGGACATTTCCCAGTGGGTCACCCATCTCAGAATTACTCCAAGTCAAGCACGCTTAACTTTAAAGTTCTTATAAGTTGGCCTACCAAAAAGAAGATGCATCTTGATGGTATGAGTAATACCAATCAAATCAGATCAAACATATCACATCGCCCACTCTTGGCCGGGTATTACACTTATATAGCGCTTTTGAAGCGCTATTCTAGTTGACGTAACTCTTATAAATATATGAATTCGCACATAGTGGACTGTGCAATGAAATGAAGGTTAAAGGAATACACAAGGGCAAGGAATTATTTTGAATCATTTTATTACTACCTATGAAAAAATTTATCTTGCATATTTAATGTATGATAATTAAAATAAAGTAATATCAATAAATATTTTATATATTAATGAACTTATATTATATATAGTAGCACAAAAATAATATTAATATTTTAATATCAGTTATATATTTTAAAATAATTAAATTATTAAAAATAAAATTTATATTATAATATTATATAAATTTAAAGTAATAGTATAATAAACTTAATCTAAAATAATATAATATGAAAAAAAATTATTATTGTTAATTTGAAGGGATCCTTAGAAAAATAAAAGGAATTAATATTAAATATGTACATCACATATATATATATATATATATATATTCAATGATTGGATTAAAAAGTTACATATGTAATACTAATATATTTAAGATGAAAAGTTAATATCGACCGATTAGTTTATTCACCTTTTTCAACAAGATTATCACCATGATTCGTTCAACCAGAATGGAAGCTATTTTTTCTAAGATTATCTCGGACACTCAAGCAGGATTTGTGACTGACTGGGCCATTCAACATCATACTTTACTTATGCAATAACTTACGCACTCGATTAAGAGCACAAAAAAATGAAAATAAATTTTGAAATTTTGCTTGATCTCAAAATTCGTTAATTTGGGTACACCTAAAATTGCTTAACCATTTCCAAATTGTTTTAAAATTGCAAACCTCCTCAAAATTTGTTATAGGTAACATATAACCATCTGTGCTAGTTACAGGGATCAATGTACAACAGTGACCCACTTACCGGGACCAAGTCAACAATTTCCTCACAAAATAGTCATTAGGGTTAAAAATGAAAAATGAGTTCAAAAATATAATAAATTCCGTAAACAATCAACAATTATGAAAAACTAAATTCTTGCTAAATAAGCATCACTTTAATTAAAAATGACGGGGTATAAAATGAAACAAAATGATAAATAATCATAAACAAGATCGCAAAAAATGTGTTATTTTTTTTGTTAACATTGAAATATTAACTCAAAAACCGAATGTTGGACGACTGATCCCTATCAATTTTTCGAAAATAGTCAAGGTTAACATCTATTGTAACGAAAATACCAAATGGTACACCTTATGATACATGTATGATCGAAATTACTACTCCCTCAATCACTTCTTAGTTGTTGTTTTAATCATTTGCACATAAATTAAGAAGTATTAAAAATAGACAACAAGTACATTAAAAATATAAAAATACAATTATTTAGAACTATATCTGTTAGGCTAGTGGTGAATAGCTCACAAAATCGAGCCCGAGTTATCTATAAATAGAGGTCTTCTATATTGTATTCAGAACAAGAATTATCATCAATAAAATATTTCTCTATATTTCTACACGGTATCGAGCTTATCGATTCTTGATGCCTAAATAAAAGTCCGCTGACCTGCCGGTGAGTTTTCTACAATGTGACACTCACCGGCGGTTCGTTACTTTCTTTTACTCGTTATTATTTCTACACGGTATCGAGCTTATTTTTATAATATTTGTTGAAATTTTTGTTTTATTTGAATGTTACTTTCTTTTACTCGTTATTATTGTTGCAAACTCATTTAAATTTATAAAAATTATTATGAGTTTGAGGGAGGGAGGGAGATAGGGTTTAGTGCTGTTAAAGGACCGGGTAACTCGTAACTCGCTCGTTACTCGACTCGGAAAACCCGGGTCCGTTACCCGCTCGTATCCTTATCGAGCGATACTCGAGTAATTTTTTTTACTCGATACCCGAATCGAAAAACCCGGGCCCGCTCGATTACCCGCTCGTTTATTTTTTATATTGCATATTTATATGTAATATATGGTATACTTTAATCATATTGAACTTCAAATGACCAATATCAAATTAGTATTGAAAAGAATTCTCAGATTTGCATTAAACAATTAAATATGTTTGAAGAGATCCCCAAAAATAAAAACTTTAAATAGAAATTTGGGGATAACCCGGAACCCGCTCGTCGCCCGGCTAAAAAAACCCGACTCGGTACCCGCTCGTGTCCTTATCGAGCGATACGAGGGTAATACATTTGCTACCCGACTCGTTATAACCGGGTAATTACCCGGCTCGGTAAAATAAAAACCCGGCCGGGTAACCCGTTACCCGCTCGAATCCGGTTCGTTAACAGCACTAATAGGGTTATGAACAAGTGGGTGTAGCCCATTGCAAAAAAAGAAAAAAAGAATTGATTTATTCCACTTCGAGTTGAAGTGGACTTTTGAGCAAAATCTGACAGGTTCGAAAAGGATGACATTCCTGGAAGTTATTGATTAATGAATTACGCATAGTCTGGCGATTCCTGTACGCACTAATCTGACCGGGTTCAAAAAGTATGGCGTTCCTGCCAGATACTGATTGACGATTGGCGATAAGCATTGTTTGGCGAATCCGACACACACTGATGATCACAAATCCAGCTTGATCCAATTTATTTTTCTCCTTTATTATTATCATTATTATTATTATTATACTGCAAAACATCCTATTAAATTATCATAAGTTTGGCGGAGGTGTTAGGTTAGTGGTGAATAGCTCACAACCACGGGCTTGAGTTATCTATAAATAGAAGTTTTCTATATTGTATTCATAACAAGAAGTATCATCAGTAAAATATTTTTTTATATTTCTATAATATCATTAGTTGGTTACCAATTTGAAGAGAAAAATTAGTCTAAAAATTTATTTAAAAGTATAAACATATAATTTTCAATATTGAAAATGATAATTATATTAAGACAAAAAGTAAGTATCAGAAACTTAATTGAAAAAGGATAGAGGGAGTATTAATTTGGTTATTTGCTTATGTCATTCACCTTATATTATTATTCTATTTCGTCCATGTTTCCCTACATTCAGCTGCATTATTTGCTTATGTCATCACTCACTTAATTATTTAATTTGGACAATAAAATAATTAAATATATTGGTGACATCACTAATTTTTATTATTTTTTATGCTACTCCCAATACATAAATTAATGTTGGTAGCACTCTATTATTGGTTGCAAACATGTGGACAGAGTTAAGAGTTGTTCATGGAATTGCAATATATGTACCAATCAACAATGCTGGCTACAATTATTAAGAAAATTGTTTCTAATGGACGTCATACTTATCATCGTTTTCGTTATCATCATCCCAAAAATTTAACGTTTTATACTCCATTATATACTATTCTGTATTAATATAATAATATATGCGGCAACTAGAATGAAAATTAAACATAGAATTAAAGATGATTAGTAATTTTATAACGAGATAGACCTCGGGCTGACGTAATCATTTATATTTCCTGAATGTGAGTCTGATTTCCGAAGTTGTCTTAAAACGTTAGTGGAAATTAATAAAATACTAGAAATTTCACATAATGGGTGCCTGATGAATAGGCGAGAAATTTGGCAGATTAGCACTTTTTAAAACCTTTTTTTTAACTTGAAGCACACTGCACACCTCCTCTTTTTTTTGCATAGCACTAGCACACATTTCTTCTAAATTACTATTTTACCCATACTGAAAGAAAAGCCTTTTCTTCTTCTTCTTCTTCCCTCTTTTTCTTCTTCTTCTCCTTCCACCATTTTTAAATCTTTTTTTCTTCTTCCATCTCCATCTGTCGACCAGGGGTGGGGGGTGAGGCTGCGACTTCGGTACGGGTTCTAATGGGGCGGGTTGGAGGTTCGAATGGAGAGGGTGTGGGTTAGATTGAGTGGTTTAGAAATTTAGATAGAGATGGAGATGGAAAAAGATCGAAGAAAACGATGAAAAATGATGGAAGGACGGAAGAAAAAAGAAAATGAGGGAAGAAGAAGAAAATATTTTTTTGTCAATAAGGGTAAAATAGTAATTTAAGGGTGTATGTGCTAGTGTTATACAAAAAACAAAAGAGATATGTTTCAAGTAAAAGAAAAATTTTAAAAAGTGCCAATCTACTAAATAACTTGGCTATAATAGGTGCTATGAAGACATTATCATTAATTGTTAAATTGATGACTTTATTGTCATAAATTCACCAATGGAAGATTCTTCATTACTTCAACACATTTTTCGTGGTGATACCATGCGTAATTAATATTACCACAATAATTTCCTCGTGAAGAAGGTTATTAATATATGTAAAGATCATTGACAATTATGATTAAATAATTTAGTAATATTAAATTTAAGTTTTAAATTAGGGGGTTTGAGGTCAATTTTTATCGAAAATAATTTATTATATATTTTATTTCAATTATTATTTTAATTATTGGTTTATTAACGACTACTTTACTAATCTCTTTTTTTTTGAAAAAAAATTTGTATTGAAATAGAAATCAATTACAAACTAATGTTATCATTTTTTGAAGATAGTCATGCTATACCCTAACTATACAAAGTTGACAATTCGTCTTATTTCTAATAACGCGTTCTCACCTACTTACATAAGATCCAATCGATTGAAAGCATCTATTAGCTGTCTGCCCCACATTGAACTCTAATCCTTGAAAATCACCTTATTCCGCTCCTTCGAATTAGTACAAATGACAAACTTTGACAAATTATTTAATTGAATAACTAATATTTTTGCAAGTTTAAACGACAAAATTTGAGAGAAATAAATACTTTTTAATTAATTTATAAACTATATCATTTGACAAAATTTGACAAGAAATAAATACTTTTTAATTAATTTATAAACTAAACCATTTGACAAAATTTGACAAGTTGAGACCCGTTTTCAGTTGATTTTCAGGCTTGGTTCTATAGGACAAGCAACGACAAATCTAGTAAACAAGACAACTTTTAAAGAACTTTTTTATCATGTCAGTAAGGGGAATGATTACAGCCGTTATCATTTTCACTGATTCTTTCAACGGTGTAGCCGAACTTGATAAACCACCATCAACATATACACAACAACCAAACTTAATAACATATATGACTTCTTTACTAACAATATATTACATAAAAATTTCATTATTTATCACTATATATATCTATATTTATATATACATAAAAATTTGTGCCCATACATATAATGCAAGTCAAGTATATATAGAAATTGAAGCGAAGGTAAGCAAGTAACAAGATGGTGAATATTCAACAAGATGCGTGCAGAGAAAAGTCTACGCAGAATATTCAATTAAGATGCATCATAACGTCACGATACTTTCTTTAATTTTTTAATGTATTTCATTTTCATCAATCTTAAACAAAATAATTTTTGGTAGGCCAACTTTTTCCTGTACATATTGAGCCCGTCATTTTCCATCACTAACTTATTAGCCCCTTCACTTGATCGAGAAGTCTCTAAACAACCTCCAATCACATCACCACTTTATTTAAAATGGACATTTTATGTACATTACTATTTGATTTAATGAATGCATGAAATTGTCATAATAATTGAAAATGTGTGTACCTCACTAATGATATCTAAAAGTATTAATTGTTATCACCAATTGTACAGATAGTAAATTGAAGTTAAAGTAATGATGACGTACAAGATGATAACCCAGTTCAGTGTTAGAATAACAACTACGTCTAGGGGGCAGCCAACCCAAGAAAAAAAATCATTATAGTAAAAGACAATTACAAGTAGGGTCTTATATGTATGCCCGCATACATAACGCCCTATCTCTACATTTAAGTTATCACTCACAAGTGATCAACTTGTTCAATAGTATATGTGGAAGGAAATATTAAACCTCACTGTTGATGTATCGGAGGAATAGACCAACTGTACAAGCAAATTAGAAGCACAAAAGAGTAAAAGTTTCTAGTAACAAAAACCTAACAACTCTAAAAACTTGATCTAGTAAAATGGCTGATGAGCTTGTGTAGATCAGTGAGTCCCGAAACTTAATCTCCTCATAATTAGCGTTGAAACTCGGTCCTCATTATCTCTTGATTACATTTTCTTTTTGATTAGCATTCTCCTTGTAGCAATCATTTAATCTGAGAAAACTATTAACCATACAATTGAATAAAAGTTTACGTGTGTTTATCCTTCAAAAAGTCAAGAGATATATCCTTTATTTGCTGTTTCAACACTTGCATAATCCCACAGGCTTTGATTAAGTCCTTTGGTACACTTGGTTTCACAGAAAAACTTCTCCTAATCTCTCGCACTAACAATAATGGTTTTCACGTATTTTTATTATTTTGAAATATGAGGAGGAGGTAAATCGGAGATCAGCTGCACCTAGTCGATATATTGAAGCTTTCCTTCTAATTAGTTCGGTATAAGGTCGCTATATATAAGAGTCGGATGCATAGTAGAGAGGTTGCTGCTACTTTTATACGGAGGTCGCTCTTTACCGGTTAAACGATCTTAAAGACTTGTAGACCTTCTATCATGTACACTAGTTAGGTTTATTAGTTGAAATTTTACATCTATTTCCTTAATGATGTTGAATTTATATACATAAATGATCGAGTGGTTGTGTTGTAATTAGATTTTGAATGTATTACTTAATTTATGATATACTACCACCTAACCCACCTATTTTTACTATCCTTATCGGCCACGCCTCCGACCCTAGCTACCACCGCGCCACCAATTTACGTACCCAGCCCTACCAACCCTCTCGCCCACCTACCACACTACCCTCGCCGACCCAAGCCCATGCCGCCCTCCACTGCCCTCACAACCAGCCCCACGCGCCACCCACATAGCCATATAATAAATGTGCCTCTGCTTTCACAATGACCTTGCTTTTATTTGGCACTGTTTCTATTTTATTTATTTGTTTGGTGATTGGTGGGTTGTGGGTGGGGATTACAACATTATTAGATTCGGAGTAACTATTACTCTCTTTTAATATAACAAAATATCTCGGTAACATAATATGTTCTAACTTTAATTTAATAAAAATATCATGCTAACAGCATAATTAACAAGATGAAAATATATTTCTTTTGATAAAAATAATCTTAAAAATTATAATGAAAGATGAGATCACCTTCATTATTATATCTATTACAAAACCCATAAAAGTTTCGATCTAAAACATATCAATTTTAAGCCAGTAGCGGATTTAGGTGTATGAAAGTACATGTTCGAAATTATCATAATTTTCAAAGTGCTTGTTCAAAACAATTAAATATATTCAAATATAATTTTAAATGCTAATTTTTACAATAATTCTTCCTTTATTCATAAAAAAAAAATTTCAAAGAAAAAGTGTATGTTCGAGTGAACAACGGCGAACCAAAACAGGTTAGCTACTGTTTGAAGCCCTATATATACAAAAATCAGAGAACTGGTAACTATCCAAATTAAAGACTAACACAATTATTCTCTAACAAAAATAGAAAGTGGTCAATCTTGTTTTCTTTTAGAAAAGTTTTTGATGCATCCTTTCTAATGGGGTCAAGATAATATCTAGGAAAGACATATGAGAAAAGTAAATCAGTAAGCAAATGAATAAATGCACAATATCTATGCGTTGTCAAAATTAAATACAGAAAGAGTGTTCAAATTATTGAATCATCCAAATTCGAAAAACAATTGCTATTAATGCTCGATTGAGGGTCCGATTGTCTACTCTCTAAAATATCAAAACAAGATCAAAATATTAGTTGTATGTGATTTAGATAAATATTAGTTGGCCGGCTTCAATAACCGAAAAAGCGTAGAGCTAAGAATTGCTTCCTTGACTTACTAAATGTGTGGTCCCAACATTTAAAATATTAATTTAATTGAATGGAAGAATGAATTGTTTTAATATGGGTTCAGATTGATTATGTCATCTCGTTTTTGAGTTAAATAATTATTCGAACAAAGTAGGTGACGCAATCATCAATTGGGTTAGGGTTTTTTTGTGTTTGGTGAAGTTGTTTTTTACTTTGAAACATGTTCGACCTTGTTTTTGTGATAAGTGATGTACCTCAATTATCTATGCATGCAAAATATGTTACTGTTGGCTAAAATTGATCTTATCATATTAATCAAGTATTTGAGTAATTGGTACTTTTTTTTTCATTACTTGAAAAGAAAATTGCGAAATAATCTCAATAAATGAATAATTAGTTTTAAATTTTGCTTCTCGTAATTGATACTCCTTTTTTCGTTATGTAGCATGTAAGTGCGCAAATAATCTTTAATTACCACTTATGTACATGCTATCAATGGAGAAAGGAAGCTGTAATTTATATTAGGAACCATTTCCTCCTAAGCTACACTAATTACTGTGATCAAAACACACGATATACATTGACGAAGACCATTTATGCATTAGTATTATAATATACGAAGACAAAAATGCGTCAGTAACCCACTTATTCAAATCGTTTTGGAATTACCTTCTAGTTAAAAAGAGAAATCCGTCATACAAATAGTGTCTATACTAATACCAAAAGTAAATTATAAATATGAATACATATTCTCCCGAAAAAGATTTATAATCATCTGTTTCTCAATAATAATCAAATTAAATTCAATGTACCGAACACTCACAATTTCAGTTTATATCAAATTATTACGATAATTCATATATAATAACTAAACACATTTTTACCAAATACGAAGTATTATAAAGTAGTTTTAAATATACTGTATTTAATTTTTTTCAAAAACTCAAGCTTATTAAATCTCGAAACGATTTTTGAGGTACGGAGCGATTCGTACTAAAGTTATCAAAACAACGAGAGCAAGTGTGTTTTGCTTTTGTCGACCACTAAGTCCTTATCGTCGATGTTAAGGGCGAAACTGCCAGGATGAAAATTCAAGGGGTCAAGTTTAAACAAAAATAAATCTATTTAGTTAATAACATGAAAACAGAATCAATTGTTGAGGTTCTTTTTTTGACATTCGACATATTAATAACATAAAAATTAAAATGCTTTCAATCATTCACAAACTCAAAACTTCTTTACTATGAAAATATTACTCCCTCCAATTCAAATTATATGTATTTTTCGTGTGTAACTTTGATCAACAATAAGTAATTAGTTATATTATAAAAATTATTTTTACGAAACTATTCTTAAATATAAATTTATCGATATTAATTATATATTTTTTGGAATTAACACTAATAAGTAATTACTGGTCGAAGTTAGCTACGCAAAAACGCAAAACCACCTGAATTGTGGATATAAGAGAGTTAACACTTAAATTAAAACTACTGTGCTCTACCGATTATCAAACTTCAATTATTAATTATTAACAGTAATATAATGTTTGGTCCATTTTTATTAAACTATTATTTTATTAAATATTAAAAAACTGAAATTGACAAAAACAAAAAAAATAAAAAATTAAAGAGAATGCTGATTTTGGAATCCGTATTTGAGTGCTTTGCTTGGAAATTGGGTTGGAAGTTAATCTTATGAAGTTGATTGGATAAATAGGTTAGGTGTATCAGTTTATGGTAGTCTAAATAGTCTAATTAACTAGGTCCATATTCATTATCGTTATTAATTAGTCTTAATGGGCCATTAGTAGCCCTTTATAAACAAGAAGAAAAACGTTGCTATCAGATTTCGAACCCTGGATAAACCTGTACATAAATAGGGGGCCCAACTCAGCTAGAAGTGTAAACCGCCCCGCTTCCCCCTTAAGATTTATGGGCCCCAATACGAACCGGTCCCCTAAACAGACGGGCCTAATGGGCTCAAACGGTAATAACCCAACTATTTTATTTGAATGGTACCAACAAAAACTTAATGTTGCTTGAGTAATTTGAACTTTCAGTTCTATTTTGTTATGTATTGGTATTAATGAAGTCATTATATTATGTAATATTTATTACTATGTTACAATTTGTGTTATAATTGATTAACTTTTGCGTCAAGTAATGCATACTCTTAAAAAAACAACATTCATCATTATATTATAAATTAGTTAGACTAATAATTTTTTATAATTATATTATAAAAGTTGTTCAATGTTAAATTTTTCTTTACAATATATTGTTTAATGTTAATTATATTAGAAAAGACAATAAATATGCATTAATATACTTCTCTTTAAGTAATACTTCAATTATTATAATCTATTTGAAGAAATAATTAAAAGAGTAAGGTTTTTAGTTTTTAATTTATAATGTGTTCATAAAGTAATACATAGTTTAGTTCGATTTGAATCATAAGAATTACATTTTTTTGGATAATTAGCCATGAGATGAGTTACGAACCTAGGACCTTATGGTCACTAGCAAGAGCTAAGAATTTATTAGTATTATATAACTATATAAAGCATAAAATTCATTAGTATATTATTTTATATAATAAAGGTTTTTTGATGTTACAAGTACATGATTATAAATTATAAATTGTGCAGTCTCATGAATTTGTAGATAATAAATTCATATTCTGACATTTTATAATACAATCAAAGAATTTACATACAATCTTATTACTTCAAATATAATAATAGTATGTTATTCAACAATAAATAACTTACATTATTTGAAGAACAATATATAATTGCATCTCATGTTCTTATCCTTAAATAAGAGATAGTATTTTAATTTTGTAGTAAATAAAATCAGTTCTCTTATAGTAATTTATTGGATTGAACCATATCAATCATTTGATGAAATTGTTTATGATGACAAATATACTTTTACTATTTAAAGATTAATATATTAATCCATCTTTGTATTTTTTATAATAACTAACATTAAACAATTTTTATAAGAATATTAAAAAGAATGAAGTCATGGTCCTTTATTTTGGGGCAACAATTGGTTGAAATTGATTTCGGCATTTTTCTTAGTGTTCAAGATTTATTATGTGTGTTTTTAATTGTTAAATGATTAACTTACCCCCTTTAATTACCCACGTGCACTCACTGGCGATTAAACAGAAGACTTTACATTAGTAGTGACTAGGACACTTTGAATAAGAAGAGTGATCAAATGAGACAAAAAAAATATGAGTGATCAAAATGTGACACGGTCCCAAACATGTATGATCAAACTTGCCTTTAGTCCTATTATTAATTATAACATAAAACATAACAAGTAATAAAATTGATATAATGGTTAGTACACACATTCACCTTGTTAACCAAAGTTCAAATCAATATAGTCTTTACTAACACTAGACTACTCTGTGCAGACTCTTGACTTAATATAGCATTAAGTTACGAATGCCATCTATCGAGATCATTGCAGCAATAGTTCTAGTAAATAAGATTAAATTGCACTTTCATCCTAGTAAAGGATAGTATTACAATAACAGTCTCAGGTTGTGTACATGTTGTCCACAAATAGTCCTTAAATTAATTTCTTTGTTGATAATTGACGAATTTTAGGTTTTTGGGTACAAAGATATAATTTTTGATGATACAAAATATGACCCAAGAATATCAAAAATTATATTTTCACCCCAAAAAAAAATGCTAAAATCCATCAATTATTGACGACATGGTTAATTTTGGTACAATTTGCGAATCACATGCAAACTATCTGGACTGTTACTGCAACTAGGGGTGTGGAGGTAAACCAAAACCGAGCCGAACCGAAAAGAACCGATTTTATTGGAACCGATCGAAACCGAACCGATTTCGGTTCCGCCTTTGAGGGAACCGAACCGATGCGGTTCGGCTTATGGGAGAACCGATAAAACCGAACCGGACCGATCTAATTTTATGTAGATAAAATTAAGCTTAGTACAGGATAATTGGCGAGAGGATTCAACATTGTTTATTGTTTGTATGATATAATAATAGATAAGTGAATATGTTTTAAGCTAATAATATATGGATACAACATACATATATATTTAAAAAGTGGTAACATGTGACGAATGTGTATACGAATTTCGGCATTAGTTTTAAAAGGAATTCGTTAAACTTATATAGAGTAGATATATCTTTGGGACTTAATTATGAGTTACATATAATATAAAGTAATACTAATCACATTTATATTTGAGTCCAAAATGAATAACAATATTAGCTATGAACAAACATACCTAAAATTTCAAAGCCGAAAGTAGGTTCAAATTTAGGTCCAAAACACGAGGCCCGGAACCGGAACCGACCTGGAACCGATATGAACCAAACCGTTTAGAACCGAACCAATTGCGGTTGTTTGCAGTAGAACCGATGATGTCGGTTCGGTTTTTTTTTTTTTTTTGTCACAAACCGAACCGAACCGAACCGAACCGTGAACACCCCTTACTGCAACACTGTCACTTACTGGGACGAAAGTACAACTTGACCCACTTAATAGAATCATTATCATAGTTAACTCGCGTTACTATCTATGAGATTGAGACATGCTGTCATTTGGTGTTACTATAGTCATGTTTGGGAATCAGCTGCAAAGGCTCTCGAACTAGTAATGCATTCAATATCAAGCTACATAATTACAAATATATTGCAACAAGTCAAATCAAGTCCAAGTCAATAAGGAGGAAGTTACAAATGTATCCGGACTTTCAGACCACTGACTGGCTAATCTCTATAAAGAGTCGAATTGAATCCAAGCTAGGCTTAATAGCCAAATATGTGAGTCATATCTGATAAGAAAATAGTTTTATTTATAGCACCCATACATTACTTGTTGAGTTGTGAAACTAATTTCGTAAGAGATCGGTGGATGAAAATCCTGACAATCATCCGAAATCAGGTATGAAGCTGCTAAAACCCATCAAACGAGCATGAAATCCCACGTAGTTAGTGTTTGAATCTGCCAATATTAATGAAGGGCTTTGCAAAGTATGTATAAAGTACTCCTCAACCAATAATTTCACCGTAGACATCCTAGTATAATTTCGAATACGGTATCACTAGCCTAAATAAAGATTAATTCCTATTGAATTTGTTCAAAATGATTGAGTATGTCAAATATATCAAGAAGAGATCATGTATTGATTTTATTTAATATAATATTTTACTTGAATTTTAATTCAAAACAAACAAAGCATTCAAGATCTAATGAGAATGAACAATTTTACAACATTATGTAAACAAGAAGATAGAATTAACTATAGGATTAAAGGCATATTCGATCATTAAATCTAAACAAGAAGATAAACTTAATTATAGGGCTAAAGGCATATCGGATCATTAAGCGGTATAAAATCATTTCATTATGAATTTTCAACATTAAGAGCAAACTCCCTCAATTTTTTTTTTCTTTTTGTAAATTAGCGATGACATGAGTATCGAACCTAAGACCTTCATGTCACTAGCAAGAGCCTTTTCCACTAAGCTATTCGATTAACTCCCTCAAAGTGTTCATTGCACTACAATAATTAGTATCAAATCCCATGAACTTATCATTCAATGCAATAATTCTTTGATTCGAGCCTTCAAGATCTTGAGTCAACCTTGCAAAGCCCTCAACAACATCATGTTCCTCAAGCCCTTTGAGCCTAACACCAATCCTCCAAGTTTTAACAATGTAAGCACAATTGAGAAACTGATCACCAGCAACAGGAAAACACAACATACACTTCCTACATTGTATAGCTTCCACAGTAGAATTCCAACCACAATGTGTGAGATAAAATCCAACCGCATCATGTCGAAGAATTTCCAATTGCGGTGCCCAGGAAACGATCTTCCCTCGTTCCTTAATCTCATCTAAATACCTTCGCGGCAAACCCTCGCGCCATGATTGCCCGAGCACCCAAATGAATGGTCTTCTTGAAGCTTTTAAAGCCATTGCTAGACTTCTAACCTTGGCTTCTCCAATGGGACTCACCCAACTTCCAAACGAGACGTAAAGAACCGACCCTTTCGGTTGATTGTCTAGCCATTCTACACAGCTTGAATCTTCCTCAAAGAAGTTCACCTTTGGGCTAGTAACATGAGAGTTTATCAGATGTCCAATTGGTAAAATCCTGGGAACATCATTATTTGTTTCGTCGATGTCTGGAAATGTGTTGGCGATCAAATAATCGAGTTTTCGAGATCGATTAAGGGTATTGATCCAAAACTTGAATCGTGCAGTTCTTGTTGATGGCGATCCAATTAACCATGGAAGATGTTCTGTATTGATTGTAGGTTGGCCAGCCGCGTGTGACAGACTATGTATAGGACCTTCTTGGAGTGGTAGACCTGCATTATTCACTATGTTTTTTTAGTTGTCGTTTTAGTCATGTTTACATATATTAAAAAAATGGTTAAAGGTTCAATGAAAATATAAAATTATAATTGATTGTCACTTTCTCATTCGATAGTTGATCACTAGGGTAAAAAATGCAAACAAAATAGTATATTGAAAATGTAAACTTACAATTTATTATGCTAAAATAACAACAACTATTTCCAAATAGAAAATTGAAGCTAAAGCGACGACTAAAAAAAATTGAAGGGAGTATTGTTTATGAATAAAGTATAAATCACATCGACATATCAAGCAATACCATAATGTTAATTAATTGTACAACTGTTTTATTTCTTCCTATGGCTAATGGGATGGACATCACTATGTTTGGCAATATTCGATCGATCACTTATGTTATGAATGTCTCAATTGATTACTTATGTTTAAAAATGTTACCCAAATAATTTTTTAAATGTACTATTTAATTTGGTCACGATTATTAAACACATATCTGAGACGCATGTGACATTTTTGTAGAAACGATTTCTGTCATATTAGATAGTATTAAATCAAAACATAAAACCATAAAAATTTAATACAGGAAACATCACCTATCTATCTCAATTATTTATTTTCTAAATAAATTGTGCAAGTGTAGTTTTAGCATAAGTTATACAAGACGTACCGATGTAAATGTTGTTCAAATTGGGCTCTTCAAATAAATTAAGAGATCGACTTACTAAACTAAAAAAAGTTTAGAACATTGGATTGAATAAGGTAAACAAAGACTTTCTAATAGTATTAATTATTAATCCTTCATTTTAAAATAACTGACTTTGGGCTTTTCAAGATATGGTTGTAGTTATATTATTTTGTATACATTATATGAAATACTAACAAAAAGTAGTTTAAGAATTATTTTTAAGAAAAAATTTAATTTATATTGTTTAAATTAATAAATAAAAGGTAATTTGTAATCAAAATTTGACACAAAATCCTAACCAAAATATGTTCTAAAATGGAGTGAGTATTGTAATTTAGAACTTATCTATACTATATAGTTTACATAATGGTAAGGGTGAAAAATACACGTGTCATGCTCATCTAAAATATTGCTCTCGTCACTTTAATTAATTGAATGGGAAAAAAAAATTGAAATTAAAATCCATATTGAAGAAAAGTGACGTGGAGAAAGTGGACAAATTTAAAGAAGTTGAGGATGAATAAAACTATCATCATTTATCCTATCCTAGGAAAGTTATGCTATATATGTTATCACCTTACAAAAGATCTACTTAACAAAAAAATAAAAGCAAGAAATTGTTTATTTTGATGACATTTATGTTTTATGTTTTCGTTCTTTTTGTTTTATTTTTATTATTACATATTCTTTGCAAGTATTTGAATTATTATAATTGTAGCCAAATTATTATTGCTTTTGATTAACGTTTTTAGTTTTCATTTATCAAATCATATTGTAAAATTGGGACATACCTCAAAAATTACTTATACTATTTTTATTTGATTAGCAAGTAATCTTCATTTATGCGGTGTTAATTGGAGATTAACCTAAAAACAATATTGACTCAATAAAATATTAAATTGTATAGATATTGACTGTATCTCAATAGCTAGTAAGTCATAACGAATGAGGTGGATTATTCATTCTTCTTCATAAAAAAATCAATCAGTCAAAGATGCGGGAATTAGGAATGTTAGGTGCAATCTTGAAAGATATTAAGATGAAGCATAAAGTATATATTTAAAAGTGTAGGGGCCTAACATGTTAATTTATAGAAAATGATTCATGTGCACAATGGTTCTCATAGTTTATATTATGTGTTAATGGTCCCTTTTAATACTCTCACCAATATTAATGATTATAATAACTTACTTTTGAATTATTTTTAAATATTTTTGTGATAAACACTTATTTTTGGATAGTCCTAAAATAGTGTTACTATAATAGTTGTTTGTGGATAATCTAGCTTATGCGAATTTTTTTATTTACTATTTTTATTTTATTGTTAGTTTAATGTCAATAATTAACATATATTTATTATTTTTTAAATAATTTAAACAAAATATTAAAGTGCACAAGCATTGAGTGTGCACCTGTAGTTTAGTCTTTATGTATACTCAACTTGAATACAAAATGCTATAAATTAACTAAAATGTACTATTCTAGAAATAGTATTGTAACTTTTCTAAAACATCAATATTGTCAAAAGTGTCATCAACTAATAATAAAGATGTATTCAATATAGATGGATTCATAAAATCGATAATACCAGAGTGATTTGTATATTATCGGAAAAAAAAAATTATGTTTAATTTGTTTTTTATATCCTATGCCTATAAATTCATAACTTCAAATTATAATATTGATTGTTAATAATAAAATATATTATTTTAATTTGAATAGCTAAAACATAAACAAATTGAAAAATTATCATTTGAGAATGAGACCAAATTTTAATTTGATAAAAAGGGTACAAAAGTATAAGAATTTTCTCGGTACAAAGAGATTTTGGTTTACAAATGAATTGTTTTTATTAAATAGCTAGTGATTATGCAAGCGCAATTTTCATATCGTAAGAGTAAAATCATGCTTAATTTCTTCTATATCCTTTTAATTAAATTATATTTTCATTGTAATTTCAATTGTTAATTAAAATTTATTTATATTTTATTTTCATTATTCAAATTGAAATTAAAATATTTTATCATTAACAATCAATATTAAAATTATAAGTCACAAAATCAAAACACATAAAAAATTAAACACAATTTTTATTATGATAATATAAAAATCGTTCTGCCATTATTATTTGTCGTACTAAATAGTGTAGCATGCCAAAAAAGAACACACAACATCCAAGACATTGATCCTAGTCTATTTCAAAACCACATCCCATGATGGACCCTGCATGCCACACAAATCATGAGTTTCGGATAAAGTTTTATATTATTCTTTTCCTTTTCTAAACTCGATTAAGTTATGTCTTTTATTTGGAACACGGCGCCTACTCTACTAGTCGGCAATATCCCAACATGTGTTTGATGCACGTCTTTGTTAAAATATTATTGTCGTTACGTTAATTATATTATATAATTTTTAATATATTATCGAACACATAAAACACACATTCAAATTATAAACTAAATGTATGCTTCATACGTTTCCTAAGCACAATATGTGGACAAATGTAATTTTGGATATATGACTATATACATATCTTGGGAAGATGTGTGTAGTACATATTATAATTTATAATAAATGTATTATAGTTAGATGTTCGCAGGGTATATAAATAATTAAGGCCATTTATAAGACAATATACTAAAAATAGTTCGGATATGATTGTACTTTGAGGACTTTCAAGCTACACATTCGCAGCAGATTACTTAAATTTTTTCCCTAAAATCAACTCCTTTATACTACTTTATCAAATTTAAGAAATATGTTTTAACTTTTGCACAAATTCAGATTCCCTATTTATTACTTACAACACTTTATGTGAAGAACCAAAGTGGTTTAGGGAATGTGTAAATATGAGGCATTCCCTATAATATTTGAGGAAATTTTTAGAGATAGGAAATCTGATATTTAGTGTTTTTTTAGTTTTTTTGCTTTTGACTATTCTAAATATAAAAGAAGTGTGATACATAGTATGGCACCCTTGACTTCTTTAAAACAAATGTGGAGGAATGTCACCTTTTTTTTTTAATTTTTGACACCACTGACATCTTTTCATAATAAAAGGCATTAAGGGGGACAAATGACCAAATTACCCCTATATTTTGGTACACTGTTTTCAATTTTTCAATTGTCGTTGTCAAATTTTTCGATTTTTTTTCAATTTTTTTTTTTCTTTTCTTTTTCCTAATAAAAAGAGGTCCGATTTTCATATTTATTTTAGCTAAAAGTTTTGATTTTGGCAAAATTAATTCGATTTTGGTAACTTTGTTGGCAAACGACTACCAAAATCGAATACTTTTTGGCAAACAATTACCAAAATTGAACATTTTTTTTGAGAAAAAACTACGAAAATCGAATCTCTTTGCAAGAAACTACCAAAAATTGAACAGGTTTTGCCAAACAACTACAAAAAATCGAACAAAAAACTTGAACAAAAAAATTGAACAAAAAAAATCGGACCTCTCTTACTTCAAAAAAGAATAGAAAAATAGAAACAAACTTAAAAAAAGTACAATATATCAAAATATCGGGGGGTAATTTAGTTATTTTTCCCCCTTAATGCCATTTATTATGCAATAAGGGTGCCAAAATTTTTTTTTAAAAAAAAGCTTCAAATGTGTCATTCTTTCGAATTTCTCATTAATAAATATTGTTCCTATTGTAAACTATATCACAATACTTGAGCTAATTGCGAAGACTAATAATATAATCTTCAACATTATAACTACCTAGAATCAAAGTACAACTACATCCACTTTTCAAATCGACAATTGTCTTTATAACAACTCATTAAATTAGTGTATGCATTTAGAGGGTACCTGAGTCGTGAGAAACGACGCCGGAGAGGACCAACTTAGGGATGGCTGAAATCAAATGATAAACCGAAAGCATTGCCGGCCAAAATCCGACGACTTCAACCCCACATCGTTGACCAACATCAATTGCATATGAAGCCAGAAGGTCAACCACCATAACAACATTATTTTTATTATTATTGATCAATAACAGTTGACCAACAATATATTTTTCTAAATGCAATGGCATGTGCTTCTCCATAGCCATCTCAATGGCGAAAAAATCACGAGGCTTCTCCTCATCCAAACCATCAGGGATTGATATGCATGAGACCTTTCCATCATCTAGTAATAGTACGTCGTTTTTGTCGTTGTTTTCTTTCGTGGATATTTGATGATGTGGTGAAAGACGAGCGTGGATGAACTTGGGCACCACCAGAACAGGACGGAAGCCTAGGTCGGAGAGGACGGAGCCAAGCTTTAACATGGGAGTTACGTGCCCCTGTGCTGGATACGGCACTAAAATTATCATCTTCGACCCGTTCTCTTTAATAATACGCATTTTTTTTAAATGTGTAAGCTAACTATAGAGTAATATATAGATAATATGTAGGTATATTTTGGAATAATAGGTACGACGTTCTAACTATATATTGTAAGTATAAAAGGAAACAAGGGGCGATACTTATATATACAATACATGTTGTAGTTTGGTTAGTCTGTTTTGGTTGCTCATACCACTCATACGTCAATTTGGAATTAATTTCCATTTGGTATAATGATTTAAATAAGAGTATAATAATACTCCAACGTACAACTAGGAGTACAATTTAATTTAATTAATATTAGTCGTTTGAGTACAACTGAGTATGTGGGTAGAGTTTTTTTCATAATAGCTTTCCTTCGAGTTGATATTACCTTTCAAATGGTGCAATGAATGCAAAAGGGGAATTAATTTCCATATATTGGGAGTTGATATTACCATTTAATATAGGGCTAATGACAACAGCAATCATCTATGTTTGCTAAATGTATCCAGTCAATCATCTGTGTTTTAAAAGTTTCATTCCATCATCTATGTTCCAAAAGTTTTCGGTCCATCACCAATTCCGTTAACAAAACGTTAAACATGTCATGTGACTTTTTTCGGGGGCATTTTAGTAATTTTACATGCTACTATGTTTTCTATCCATTCCATCACCTCACATATGTTTGCTAAATGTTTCCAGTCAATCACTTGTATTTTAAAGTGTTTCATTCCATTACTTATGTTTCAATATAAATCTCACTTAGTCACGAAATATAACTATATATGATATGTATTATATATATACATATAATCATATAAAATAACTATATATATATTAAATACGATCTCACGCTTGGGGAAACATTAGGCTACATAGTGTTTATGTTATTTTATTTCTAAGTTGATATCTGGTCCGACTTATATTCCTTTATTTATATAGATATAGTTACTTACTACATACATAATATATATCATATATATTTAATATTTGTCATATATATTTAATATTTGTCATTTGTATATAGTATATATAATTATATTTAATATCTAATCAAATTTAATATATTTAATATATATAACTATATCTATATACATAATATATATAAACACAGTTATACTTAATATTATTCAATGTATAATTTAATATATATAATTGTATTTAATATATAATTGTATATACTCGTGATCAAGTGTGATTCATTTTAAAACATAGGTGCTGAAATAGAACACTTTAAAACACATCTGATTGACTGGAAATATTTAGCAAACATAGATGAGGTGATGGAATGGATAACAAACATAGTAGAATGTGAAATTACTAAAATGCCCTTGCAAAAAGTCACATGCAAGTCACATGACATATTTGACGGTTCGTTAACGGAATGGGTGATGGATTGGAAACTTTTAAAACATAGGTGATGGAACGGAACACTTTAAAACACAGGTGATAAACATTCAGCAAACGTAGGTGATTGCTGCAGCCATTAACCATTTAATATATATCTAGATGTATTTGCATTATTTGTTTTATGGTATACTAAATCAATTTCTAATCTTGTGGAAACTATAGCTATTACAAATATAAGCTGAACACATATATAAAAAATTTGTCGCTAGCTCATTAGTTTATAACGATCATTTTAAACTCATTACTTTATATTCTTCTCATTGCTACATCGTGACACTTAATATAACAAACTCATTAATTTGAGAATTTGCATATTAATAAATTGTTCAAGGGCCAAATCGGGCGTAACATGGAGATATATGTTAATGACATGCTTGTCAAGAGCAAGAAATACATTGAGCACCTAGCAAACTGGAGGGAGACACTCGAGAACTTGAGAAAATACAAGCTGAGAATCAACCCAAATAAGTGTACATTCGAAGTGATGTCGGGAAAATTCTTAGGCTACATGATAACAGTGCCGGCCCTTACCCATGGCAGGGGGGCGCGGTCGCACTGGGCCCCCGTTTTGGAGGGGCCCCAAAATTTTAAAAAAAAATTATATATATATTATTTTACTGATTTAAAAATTAGAAATTAAATTAAATATTTAAAAATTATATTTATTAAATAAGTATTAAGTTTATAATTTAGAATTGAAAAATGTTGAACTAAAATCGATATAAAAACATTAACACTAAAACTATGAACTCGGTTAGCTATTAGTATTATAACGCTATTATTGTAACATTAATAATCAAATTCCGTAGAGCAAACATGAAACATTATTTAATGAGATTAGGATAAATAAGAATCCGAAGACAGATGTACTGTCTACTTAGCTTACTAATACTCTTTTAGTCTTTCGGTCTTTCGGTCTTTCTTAAACAATATATTAATTGTATAAGTAGAATAGAGCAAATTTACTCATAATCTGATATCAGAGTCAATGCAATACTGTTGTTTTAATAAAATTAAAATAGTTGATCCATTCGATGAATTGGTATCCGGTGAGGCACACTGCTTTGTCAATTTGAAGAATTAGAATCGTGTCATTAAATAGGTGATGTAATTCATTTTTCTCTTGTTAATTATACTAAATCGAAAAACAAACAAATAAACTTTTTTATTGAACGTGTTTTATATATTTTAATTAATTTCATACTTTATTTATGTTCATTAATTAAGTTATTTTATATTCAATTTTTTACTTGTTTATTAATAATTGTTTGACTATTTTATAAGTTGTTGTCTCACAAATATTTATCCGAATAGAAAAGAAAACGTGAAAATGAATTGGTTATATCACAAAAAGGAGCTCTTGAAAAATTCTTTTCTTAAAGTAATCTTATAGCTAGTGATCAATTATATGAAAATTTGATGGAAGAAAATATAGTTTCAAGTGATAAAAATGTAGTCTCAAGTGAACTTGATAATAAAAATATTATGCCATTTGAACTCAATAATGAAAATTTAGCTTATAATAGTGAATCTTTACCACATTTTAATATTTGAGACCCGAGAACTTAGAAAAATGTAGCTTAAAAAATGAGTTCTCGAAAATTTTATTTTTATTATATATATCGAGGGCCTCATTTTCAGTTTTCGCACTAGGCCCCGAAAATCTATGGACCGGCCCTGCATGATAAGCCAAAGACGGATAGAAATTAACCCAACCAAGATTCAGGAAATCATGGATATGAGCCTCCAAAATTCATCAAGGAAATGCAAAGTTTGAACGGGAAGTTGGCCGCCATCTCTCGGTTCATATCGAAGTCGGGGGAAAGGAATTTCCGTTTTTCAAAAAGCTAAGGAACCCGAAAGATTTTGTATGGACAGAAGATTGTCAAAAAGCTTTCGATGAATTGAAGTCCTACTTGGAGAAACCACCATTGATGTCAAGACCCCTACCAGGGGAGCCTCTTATCATGTACATAGCCATATCCGATTATCCCGTGAGCTCCGTTTTACTCCGAGAAGAAGATCAAGTTCAAAAGCCAATATACTCTGAGAGTCGGATGCTGCGAGGGGCTGAGGAGCGGCACCCCACAATTGAAAAATTTGCTTTTTGTGTTATCATAAACTGCTCGGAAGATAAAGCCGTACTCTGAGTCACACCGGATCGTTATATATATCGATTGACCGTTGAGAACCATCTTGCGTAAGCCTAATCTGTCAGGAAGAATGGTTAAGTGCGCCGTAGAGTTGGGCAAATACGACATTGAGTACGTTGCTCGACCTTCGATAAAAGGCCAGGCCTTAGCAGATTTTGTCTTCGAGTGCACCACACGCGCCCCCACGGAGCCAGATCCAAGGACAATAGAAAGACAGAAGTCACCGGATGGTGAAACTTGGACCATCCAAGTGGATGTAGCATTAAATAAAGGAGGAAAAGGAGCCTATTTCATCAATGGCAACAAAGAAGGTGATGGTTCAGAGTGACTCTCAAGTAGTAGTTAATCAAGTCAATGACGATTTTGCTACCTTGGCAGAGAACTTGATAAAATGCAGGGATCGGGTACAACAGTTATTGGGCAAACATAGAGCTGTAACGTATGCACTTATCGCGGGAGAACTATTTTGTCGGTCATATTACTATGAGACCCTAGCTCGTTGTATAGCGGAGCCAATGATCACGTATGTTTTGAAGGAAGTACATGCTGGTTGCTGCGGGAACCATGTGGTTGGAAGGCTGTTATCGCAAAAAGTCCTAAGCCAAGGATACTATTTGTAATACCCGGCCCAAAGTGGGTGATGTAATATGTTTGATATGATTTGATTGGTACTACTCATACCATCAAGATGCATCTTCTTTTCGGTAGCCCGACTCATAAGAACTCTAAAGTTAAACGTGCTTGACTTGGGGTAATTCTGGGATGGGTGACCCACTAGGAAGTGTCTTGTTGAGCACGTGAGTGAGGACAAAACGTGCTGGAAAGACCCGTGATGGTTTGTGAGACCAGTCCATCAAATCAAATAACATTCCGACCCGGTGTTCCGGGGCGGAGCGTTACACTATTGGCCTTCCATGAGAAAAGATTGCACTGAGTTTGTACGTCGTTGTGACAGTTGCCAGCGATACGCTAGCGAGACCAATGCCCCTTCAACTAATTTCATTCCGTTGGTGATTCCACTTCCATTCGCTCAATGGGTTATCGACTTAGTTGGGCCATTCCCGACAGCTCTAGGCAATCAAAAGTCATGCATTGTTGCCATCGACTATTTCACCAAAGGGGTGTAGGCTAAAACTCTTACGACTACAAACTAGACGGATGTCGAAAGCTTCACTTGGAAGCAAATAATTTGTAGATTTGGAGTGCCTAGCCACATCGTGACTGATTACGGTAATCAATTTTAAGGCCGACAAATAACATCGTTCTTCGAAATGTTGGGGATCCAACAACACACAACTTCAATAAATTATCCTTAAGCCAATGGTCAGGTGGAAAACGTGAATCGTTCCATCCTTCATAGAATCCGAACCAAGCTTGAGGGACCGAAAGGGAAATGGGCCGAGGATCTGCCCGGGATACTGTGGGGAGTCCGGACGACACCCCACTCTGCCACTGGTGAAACCCTCTTCAGCTTATGTTATGGTACAGAAGACGCGTTGGCAGTCGAAATCTAGCTCCTAAGTTGGCGCATGTCAACTTACGACCCTACAGACAATGATCAGGGGTTACGATTGAATCTAGATCTTATTGAGGAAGCAAGAGATGATGCGTACTTCCGAAACCTCACATATAAGAAGGCCGTCTCGCGATACTGTAACAAACAGATGAAAGGGAGAGAGTTTCATGTGGGGGACTTGGCCTACGAAGAGCAGAGGTACCGAAACCACTACGGCAAGACAAATTGAGTGAAAAATACGAAGGTTTATACATTGTAAAAGAGAAATACGGCCCGAACACTTATGTTCTCTCAAAGCCGGATGGCACCCCAATATAGAGGACCTGGAACACGATTCCCTCTACAAGTATTACATTTGAGTAGTTCTTTTCTAGCATTCCTTAAGATTTCAGTGATTTTCTTCGAATAAAATGTAAGCAACGTTCAAGACTAGAGACTGCGTGGCTCTATGATATGCATTTATTTCAATAGAGTTTCTCACTTTGGGCACAAGACTGTTTAAATACAGCTATTAAATGCTTAGAAAAGATATAATAACATGAAAGACATCTCCATCGTCGCCTCACCACAACCTCAGATACATATATATCTTAAGACAGAAGACAAGGCAAACAAGATGCAAGATAAATTATATATCACCTTATGACAGCTTCGGGCGCATGGTCTCCTCACAATAGCCACTAGGGTATAAGGCAACAACACCTAACGACCGATTAGGACGGGTTACCAGTCTTAGGATAGCCACCAGTGCGTTTTCCGCCTAACAGCGGCTTAGGACGCATTCCAGATGATGTTACTAACGCCTGATATTACACATATCCGACTGTAGTCTTTTCCGAGTTGAACCTTCCGACAAACTCCCTTAAAGTTTCATTGTCCCTTTGATGAATCCTCATCAAATGATGGAAATCGCGGTCGGCTTGCCTCTCATGTGGGAATGCTTGAATAAACAATCGAGCCAACTGTTGGAAATTATAGTTTGACCTAACAAGGAGCCTATTGTACCAAGTCCTCCCTCGCCCCTCGAGGGTAGTCGGGAAGGTTTGGCATAATACTTCATGTTGCTTTGAAACAAACTTCACCAAATATCTTACATTCTGACAATGGGTCACTGGATCCCCCCGCCATCTTATTTAGGGAGGACTGGCATTCTCATCCCCTTCCCTGGAAGATGGATGGTCCAATTGTTTCCGACGACTAGGAGGTGCCACCTGGGACAACTCTCTCCTACCATCAGCCCGTTGCCTATGTGGAGGGGTGTGAGACTCCCCTTCTCTCTCGTCGTCGGGATGAGCTTGTTGATCCTTGTTCCCCGCGGTGGGCACATTCCTCGATCCCGAGGATCTCCGTAAGTAAGTTTTGCTACGATGTAAAGTCCCCATAGAAACTTGAAAGCTCTTTTCTTCTACCACCAGGTTTAGCCAATTGACTGTCTCTTTCATCTTCGCTCAATCAGCATACGGGACTTTCACATAGTCGGAATCACCTCGACTTTGGGAAGTTCCTTAGAATTCACTTCTTGTTCCAGGGGGGGGTCGGTTATCGGATTTGGATAATTGTCTCTCTACAGCTGCAGCCGGTTCCGTCGGGACTGTTGGTTTCACTACCTTCTTCCTTGGTTGTCTCTTAGTGACAATAGGTGGAGGTGTCCCGAATCTTCCTGTAGTTCTTTTTATTCTAGCCATTTGATCAATCGTCGGATCCAGACCCCAGAATTTAGTACTCGGGATATGTTCCGACTTAGTACACCCGTTAGCTTAGGATGTATGGCTATTGAACTCGAGCCCCACGGTGGGCGCAAAATACGTTCAATATTTATAGGCATACGCGTTTGAGCAGACATACACCCTCTAGTGACTAAACATTCGTTCAATGTTTATATGCATACGCCTTTGAGCGGGCAAAAGCTCTCTAGTAACTGAGCATATATACGTTCAATATATATAGGCATACATCCTTGAACATACATACGCCCTTTAAATTTACTTGAAGTTGTTTGTGGCATGGCAGAAGACATATGCCCCCTTCGGGTACGCTATATCATAACGCTTTTCGATAGGTATATGGTGACTGAATAATTAACAGTCGCCAAGTAAAGTATTTGGTTGTAAGAAATAACCACTAACCTTGATATACATCAGTTCTAACAAACTCCATGAGCATACATCCAAAAAATTGAATTTTGGGGTCAAAATCTGATTTTTTTGTGAAATTTTTCTTGCAGAAACCATTTTCATGGGGTCAAAAATAGAATTTTGACATTCTTAGGGCTTTGAACGTGTAACACCTGATCCTAAGGGTTTAGAAGTGTCCAAACTAGAATAGGAGTTCCATTCTGAGTCACTTATCCAACCGGAATCAGTAATCTACCCTGTTTCAAACTCTATTAGCTATTTAAACCTATTTCTTCTTGTCTTCTTCATGTATTTCGAAACTTCCACCTCCAAAGCTTGAAAAAAGGCATCAATTCTCTGCAACACATCAATCATCATCTTCCTCCATCAATCGTTCATCAATAGTACATCCGAAGTACTGAGAAACTGCCGAAAACACCAAAAGAGGTGCGTTATTTAATTTTTAATTTTTCCAACAGCCCTTTTTTGAAAGTTTTTTTATGGAAATAATTTTTTTGATTTTATGAAGTTCCTCCAATTTTTTCACAATTTTTCGAGCATATTTACTTGTCAGCTCTGTGTAATAGCGTCCGCTTTCTTCCAATTTTGTACAGAAACTGACCAGATCTTTCAATAATTTTGTGCTACTTCCGGTGTTGACACTTCATTTTATATTGTTATACACTTTTTTCATTGTCATCCTGTAAAATGACCTCAGGTATGGACAACTGCGAAAATCCCATTTACCCTTCCACCAGTTTTGCCGCCGGGATAACTACAACGAGGATGTGAAATCGGATAACGAGACAGGGGGTGATGCCACTCTTGTGGATGTCCCTCTGAACCTTTCTTCCGACCTTCCGACCCCCCCGTGTGAGGTCGTCCAAGCAGCTCACTTGGCCGACACGCCCGCGTGAGGTCGGTCAAGTGAGTTCCACTTGGCCGACCCCTCTAATCTCAACCCTTAAATGTGTCGTCTAAGTGACTTTTCTGGGGTTGGCCAAGTGATATTTTGTAGTAGTGTGTTGATGTGGTTAGCTCAAGACATCAATAGAATTGGAGAGGATTCCGCAGGGGTGGGGTTCAACGACGTTTGGATCTACCATTTGGTTTGTACTAAGCTGGTGAGTAGCCTGGTGGCATGGTGGTATAGGATGGAGATGCATGGTATCGTCTATTCTTCTAGTGTCGGTTTGGGGCACTTCTGTCACAAATATGTAAAATAGTTTCTCTGTTTACTATTCGTTTGGTATTGTGATCAACAATTCTAAATCGTTTTTTTTCTCTGAGTTTCCCGGTGGCAGGGCAACATGTGAGATGAAGGTTCTAGGCATTTGTTATCTCTTGTGGGTGTCTTTTCGGCACATCTGTCACATTCGAGTACATATAGTGCATTTGATACACTTGTTACATTTGGTGCATTTGGTACAACTTGGTACGTCTGGTACACTTGGCGCATTTGGTACATCTAGTTCATTTGGTGCATTTTAGAACATGTGAGGTAAAGTCATGTCTGAAATTTGTGTTGCATCTGGTATGGACGCATACATCTGACACACTTGTTTTGTGGTGCATCTGGTATGGACACATACTTTTGGCACGCTTGTTGAGTTGTTTCACTATCTGAGCGCATCTCGTACATTAAGTACGTAGGGTGCATTTTGAGCACTTATGATATTTCTGGAACAACTAGCGCAGTCTGGATCTTTTTCGAAAATGGTCAAATTTTCTGATATATGGGACAATTCAAGTCAATGTGGAGATTTGTTGGAAATTGACTTGTATTTGTCCCACATCGTTTGTGGGATGAATTACTCTATTCTTTGCACTTATAAATTAAATCCTAGCCTTAGATATTTTTTTGCATCACATTAATAGTTTGTGGGTTTTATTATATTTTAGGCTTAATTTCATCTAGGCACTAAACTTTCCCAAACAGGCACCTGGCGACCTTTTTATCCCAAGTAGCCACCTGAACCCAAAATTTGGCACATAAACTTTCGTTTTCACAATTTTCTTAATTTCTCAGATTTTTAATTTTAGATGAAGGGCAAATTAGTCAGATTACACCTACAACTATCAGTATGTACTATTAATCTAACTCAATCTCAACCCAACTCCCATTTAACCCCACCCCCATTAATATCTAAATCAAGACAAAACATCCCACGCTTTTCAACTTCCATTATCGTCTTCATTCTTCAACCAAGAAAAGCCAAGTTTCTCACAAACCCATCATTCTCAAAAAAATTGAATCTTTATCACAATTGCACCAAAAAAATTGAATGTGAGACTATATTCAATCTTTAAGGTGTTGTTTGCAAAACCAATCAAGGATAAGTGATTGGTTCTTGCATAGCATCAATTTACACAACAGATATGGTAAGAATAGGGCTTACCCCATCACTCAAAAGGTGCATAAAATGTTGAATTTGTTAGCTTTTTCGGGTGTTTCTGGTTGGTTTTGATTGGTTTTTCACCTCAATCTATATTTTGTTTTGATTTTATTGTGAAATTTATTAGCTAATTCTGATGTTTTAGTTGATGTTTCAATTATTAGCTAATTGTTTTATAAAGGAAATATTTATCAACAAATAAAGTTGAATCTTCAACGTACAAATTGAAATTTTTGACTCTTTAATTTCCAAAATGATCTTTTCTTTCTTGGTATACACAGTAGCGCCACAATCTCACCAACCCATTATCACATTTCATAAAAAGGTTGAATCTTTATCGCATGTCAAACCAAAAAAATTGAACTTGAGCACAAAAAGATTTAACTTTTGTTGCAAGTATGAAGTTTTTATGTTGTCTAAAATGTTGTTAGTGTACTAAAAAATGGTAGTTATAAATAAAAATTAATGTTTTTGCATCTGGAACCTGAAGTTTTTCTTCAACTTTGGAGCTAAAATACTTTTTTTTTGGAATGGCACCTGAGCTTTTCTGTAAATTTTGCCTCCAAAAAATTATATTTTTAATATGACTAACTTGCCCTTGGTTAACAATTTTAAAATGTCAAAAATCTGAGAAATTCAAAAAAATGTGAAAAAACCAAAAGTTTAGGTGCCAATGTTTGGGTCCAGGTGCCTACTTGGGATAAAAAGGTCGCTAGTTGCCTATTTGGGAATATTCTGAAAGTTCAGGTGCCCAGATGATATTAAGCCTATATTTTAACATCACCCTAACTATTATGAGAGTATTGACTCATCTGTAATAGTCCCGTTTAATAGTGAAAACCTCTTGTCCTAATACATCGTTGGGGATATTACGTTAAATCCAGTGTGCTTTATTTTTTCAGTTGTTTACATAATTCCTTTATCGCATCTGTTCACCAACATGGATCTTGGTTAATTAATTCGCTTCAGTGTGTAAGGATGAAACAGGGAAAACAAAGAGTAACTTTACCGAGGAAATTCAGTAATCGAAACATTCACCAAGGCTTCTATTACAATTTCCTTAAAACGAATTTGCCCCTACTGAATGGTTCTAAGGTACATGAAAGCAATCGTTTCCCAAGATACAATGGTGTGTACCAAAGCTGCATTATAAGCACTCTAAGCAATGTAAGCGAACGAAGAACAAAGCAAGAGCTATTACCAGAAAGAATGGTGTTTTTTTGTATTTCGGATTTTTTATTGTGTGATTTTTAGTGGGAGGATGTTTCAAATATATAGATGGTTCAAGGTGGTGATCGGTCACACCTTTACTTCACTATTCATAGCCATCTTAACTCTAGGCATAACAGCCAACGGATTCAAGTGGTTCAAAATCGAATTATAGATTTTCGGTGTGCAGAGTCGAACTTCGAGTTCAACCAAGACCGCCCAATTAATCACATCTAATGTTATATGTTAGACGTTTTGTAATAGTCTTGCACCGCTCACACACCCGCGGAGGCTTAGGCATAGTATAAGAATTAATTACTAAATGTTTAAGGAATCTATTATATAAAGTGGTTAACTCCTTAATTGTCCTCCTATGTGGTACGCAGTTTTACATTCATTCACTACTTCCAACAATATCATCAATAAAAACAGTTGAATAGCATTGTAGATACGGTTTTCACTAAAAGTTTCTACCTTATGTCGTTCACTACAAATTACAAAAATATAACTAAACATCGCTCAAAAACTAACTTAAATAGTACAAATAAGTGTCTAATATATAAGCAGTGTTGTTTAAATAAAAATACTTAAATGGTGGTCTCGTGAGAAAGCGTGTAAGTAATACTTTGATCCCGCTTTATTGATGAATGACGTCTAAATTTATACTTAGACAACACTTGTTAGAGGGTTGTGTAAGTATGTACTTGGACAACGCGACTAGAAGCGTCGTGTAAGGTAATACTTCTATAGCTTCTTTTACAATATAAACAATAAATAATAATAATAATATAATTTTTTTAGGGTAACTTCATAACAATTGTAATATTCTACACTATCATAATAAATACTTTCGAACAAAATATTAAATTTTACACAACAAATTTAATGCTATAAAAGTTACATAAAATTACTTTAGATTTTTTTTCTATATAAATTAAATTTGCATATGGAATTTTATGATAGATGTTTTTGCTCTCCAAAGAATCTTACGTAGAAGTTAGAACTATATAGATGAATTTTCTCTAAAGAAAAAAAAGCTATGTGTGACATATTAAAATTTGCGAACAAAGAAAATAACTTATATCAATTCTTTATCCTCCACACAAAATTCTTAGTTTCGTAACTGGACAAAGTAATAGTAATATATTAAAACATGAAACATGAGATGCATGTGTAAGGTGATCACATACCTAACTGTATCAATTTGCTGGTATGTTTTGACTTATCAATGTAACATGAATATCTTATATAATATATATGCATATCCTCCCACACATATAATTGAAGAGTTCATTATAAATATTATTATAATTCACTTACACATGTTACAAAATATTCACTATTAAATGACACATATCTTTAAAAAGTTCCTCAATTATATTGGTTATATTTGATTTTTTTTGGATAAATTGAGAGCAATAAAATATTCTGAAACCCACTTTTAGTAATTTGTGTTCTTAACAAAAAAAATTGATATAAATATTTAAGTTTGAACGTATTTGAAGTAATATACAATTAACAAAATTGCAAACAACAATTAATAAAAGCAAAAAAAATGTAGTTACCTTTTTGAGAATAAAAAAATTACATTAAATTGGTATTGGTCAAATTTACCCCTCCAAAATTTGTTCAGAAAAGTCAAATTTAATAATTAATATAGCGAATTTATTAATTGAATATATTTAAAATATATGTGATCGAAAAAAATTATTTCAAAACAAGTATAATTAAATAATAAAAATTCTACTAAAACAAAAATGGTCGAACATATCATTCATCAACCTTTATTTTTATATATAAACCGTCTTGTTGAATTTGTATTCACACGTCGTGAATTTTCAATGAGAGTAGACGGTCCACCTCCTTTGGTTATTGTCTAAGAACATCGGTAAGAAAAGATCATTAAAGCACACTCCACAATTATAATCATATCACTATCTACATGTATGCATGCACAGAAAACAAAAGGTTGAACCGCTTCGCCGTTTATCCTCAAGAGTTGCGACGAGATAAATTGTTATATGCTTGTCAAACGGTCATGATATGTGAGGTTGTTCGTTAAGCAATTCCACAACATAGGAAATTCGAACTCACATCTTACAAAACATGGAAGACTTGATACTACTACCCCAAACTTTGTAACATTTAACATGTGCCCAGGGCATATCACTACATTCACGATGTTACATTTTTATGTATGATTTCACAATAAATATATAAAGTCAATAATAAGGCATTACTAATAAT
The DNA here is from genome assembly GCA_003412495.2 of Echium plantagineum. NCBI lineage: Eukaryota > Viridiplantae > Streptophyta > Magnoliopsida > Boraginales > Boraginaceae > Echium > Echium plantagineum. The sequence goes on along the minus strand of CM016567.1, from coordinate 15,686,295 downwards.
GAAAGAGTATCGTCTACAAACAAATCATCAAGGATCTTGAAATGAACATTAAATTCGGTTAATGGAGGCAATAATGTCTTATGTTTACAATATATTTTTAAAATGTTAGTTCGTTACTTATATTTCAAAATGTCTTTGTTAATTACCTCTCTTTCAAGATATTCCATTCAATCATCCCTTCTGTCAATATGTCGTTAAGTATAACACTAGGGAATTCAAATTTAGGTGTTAGTTATATCAAATTCTTTTTTTTTATTAAATTTTTTGTCTGAAATTATATTTATTGATATGAGGATATACTTTTATTGAAAACTCATGTGTCCTTCACCGTCTTGATATACTACTTAATGACATATTGACATAAAAGGTGATGAGATTGAAATATTTTGAAAAATAAGTGGTTGACGAGGATGTTTTGAAAAACAAGCGGACAAATTAGACACATGTTGTATATATAAGCTACTGTTGTGATCATTAGTCCAATTAAAGTTTATATTGATATAGTTAATACTCCCTTTGTTCTTTTTTAGTTGTCTTTTTAGTCTTAATTTTTTGTTTCCTAATAGTCATTAGCTTCTAACATAACGAATTATAATTTATACATTTTCATTGTATTTTATGATTAATTTTTCTTATGAATTTATCAAACAACCAATTATATAGTTTCAATCGATCATCATTATATATTTTGAATGTTATTTATTTTTCTTAATATATGTGTAAATAGTTAAAAGAACAACTAAAAATAAATATTATTTATTATGAATTTTTTGTGAAGGTCATCAACCAAATAAAAAAGAGTAAAGGAAATGATTCAGTCGCATCTTTTTGGGGAGGATCGACTCGATCTCGGATCAGATCCCCAACTGATTCTCTGATAGGACTATTGCGCAATTCGGTTTCTTCTAGAAGCGCCTCAAGAGTTGCGATCTGATTGTGCTGACAGTGACGAATGATAGATGTGATCCTCCAGCTCGGGATGCGTTGGTTTGTTGCCTTATCATTGTACGTGAAATTATGGTCAGCGTTGAGCACAGACGACACTCCGTCAATCAAGTAAGTGAAGAGCTTAGTATTGTCATAAACACACAAAAATAATATTATTACTTTCATGATAATCAGAGCCTGAAAGTTCCTACCCTAATTTTTTTTTCTCCAGCCGTCTCCTATCCCTCTTAGTCTAAATTACCTATTGTGTCCATAACATCTCCATGGCAAACCAATCTACGAACAACTCTCCATCTACCATGCTCCCTGGTTCGACCCCCCCTTCCCCTCCTCCACCAAAGAATCCTCGCCTCCATCCCGCTATGGCTATTTCTAGTAGTCAATCTCACATTACTGTCACAGTGTCACTCTTGACATGGAAAAAGTTTTATACTCTACTTGGTCGGAACTTTTACAGATCCATTGGCGTTCTACACAAGTAATTCATCACATCTTGCCGGATTCTCCTGTTGATCCGTTGGATAATTATGATGCAACTTGGGAAACCATTGATGCCATTGTCCTCAAATGGATTTATACCACCATCTTACCGGATCTGCTCCATACTATTATTGAACCCGGTCTAGATGCTCAGGGTGCGTGGAATCGGCTCCGTAATATTTTTCAGGATAATAAACATTCTCGGGCTGTCTCTTTAGAACAAGAATTTTCACGACCAACATGGCAGATTTTTCTTCTGCTTCTGCCTACTGTCAACATCTGAAGAATTTAGCGGATCAGTTACGCAATGTGGGTGCCCCGATTTCTAATAACAGATTGGTGCTTCAACTTGTATCGGGACTCACGGATGCCTACAACAGTGTTGGTACTCTCATCCGTCAATCTAACCCCTTACCTGAATTTTATCAAGCTCGGTCTCAAATTATTTTGGAAGAAACCGGGATATCGAAAAAAGCGCAACAATCTGCTCTCATTGCCCATGCTGGACCGACTGCTCAGCAGCTCTATTCCTATTTCCCTGGTCCGCAGGCTTACAGGCCTAGACGGAATGGTCCAGCGCCCTTCCAGGCCCATCGCCCTTCTGGCCCACACAGAGGCTCCAAGCCCAGACGCAGCTCACCAGGCTGGTCCAGCCCATCTCCCAGATGATCCAGCTCGCAGTCCTCCTGGTCCGCCCCACCTGCAGCCACACGGACCTGGTCTACCGGTCCCTGGCCTGGTCCAAATGTCCCCTGTCCTTATCGAGCAGCACATTGGGCTCGTCTAGGGCCTGGTCCAGCCCAACAGAATCCAGCTCATCCTGATCGAGGCTTGCTTGGTCCTCGGCCTCATTCTAGTCCAACACAGGCATACTCTACTACTGATATTGAGCAAGCCATGCACACATTGGGCCTTACTACTCCTGACGCGAATTGGTACATGGATACGGGTCACGGACACACTATCCTACCCTACCACCTACCTTCCCTACACTTATACAATGTCCTTCATGTACCAAATATCATTAAAAATTTAGTATATGTCCGTAAGTTCACAAAAGATAATAATGTTTCAGTAGAATTTGATCCTTCTGGTTTTTCCGTGAAGGATATTCGGACGGGTGCTAAACTCTTAAGTTGCAACAGTTCCAGTAACCTCTACCCGTATACTTCCTCTGCTGTCAAGCCGCCACCACCCACCACCTCACCATGTTTTCTCTCTGTGCTTCCTCTATTATCTGGCATCAACGTCTTGGTCATCCAGGACCCCCTATTTTTAGTAGTCTTCAAAGTAGTTTTTCTATTAAATGTACGGGTTGTTTTTTTAAACATTGTCAATCATGTATTCTTGGTAAACAGATTAAATTGCCTTTTACTACTTCTTTATCTTCTACATCTGTGCCTTTTGAAATTATTCATAACGATTTATGGACTTCCCCTGTTCCTAGCACCTCCGGACACCGTTATTACTTAGTTTTCTTGGATGATTTTACTATTTTTTTTATGGACTTTTCCCTTATCAAAAAAATTTGAAGTCTCTCCTACCTTTATCATGTTCCATGCTTTTGTCAAAACTCAGTTTAATATGAATTTAAAAAGTTTTCAATGTGATAATGACACTGAATTTACAAATACTACTTTCACTACTTTTTGCAATAATAATGGCGTTACTTTGCGTCTCTCGTGCCCCTACACATCCTCCCAGAATGGTAAAGCTGAATGAACCTTGCGCAACATAAATAATATTCTTCGTACAATACACACTCACGCTTCCATCCCTCACAAATACTGGTCTTATACTCTTCTGACCGCCACTCATCTTCTCAATATCTTACCTCATAAAACACTGAACTACCTCACCCCTACTCACTATCTCTATCACAAACAACCTACTTACACCCGCCTTCGTGTTTTTGGATGCTTATGTTATCCACTGTTTCCTTCCACCACTATAAATAAATTGCAAGCCCGTTCCACTCCCTGTGTCTTCTTTGGCTATCCCATTAATCATCGTGGGTACCTCTGTTATAATCCCGCTACTAGTAAAATCATAATTAGTCGTCATGTACACTTTGACGAAACTTCCTTCCCGTTTGCTATTCCCCCCCTCCCCGTCTTCCCCCATCCTTGCACCTTCGCACCATCCGTCTATCCTTCACGATGCCACCACACCACCCACCCACCAAGCTAGCCCGACCACTACCGCGCCACCCTGACCATCTTTCCAGCCCGTTGCAGCCGTCCCAGTCCACACCTGTCCCAGCCCTCCACCCAGCAGCCCACGCCCCATCAGCCCACACCCTCAACCTAGCAGCCCCAACTCCCTGCCCAAACTGTTCCCATCCGCCCCCTCTTCTATTAACCCAAACAGCTCCTTCCCACACCTCATCAACTCGACCCACCACCCGCAGTGTTCACGGGATTTTCAAGCCAAACCCCAAGTACATGCTCACCACTGCCTCCCTATCCCCTGTTCCCAAATCACCTATCGTGGCCCTTAATGACCCTAACTGGAAAATGGCTATGAACGACAAATTTGATGCTTTAATTAAAAATAATACATGGGAGTTAGTTCCTCGCCCTTCAGGTGTTAACATCATCTGTTCCATGTGGATTTTTCGTCATAAGTTTAAGTCTGATGTTTCTTTTGAGCGTTATAAAGCTCGTCTTCTAGGTGATGGCAAGACGCAACAGGTGGGGATTGATTGCGGCGATACCTTCAGTCCAGTGGTTAAACCGGCCACAATTTACACTGTATTGTCCTTAGAACTTTCTAAATCTTGGTCCATTCATCAATTGGACGTCAAAAATGCATTCCTTCATGGTGAGCTTAATGAAACAGTGTATATGTACCAGTCAGTGGGTTTTCGCGATGCTTCGCATCCTGATCATGTGTGTCACTTACGCAAATCTTTATATGGCCTTAAGCAAGCCCCTCGAGCTTGGTACCAGCGGTTTGCTGACTTTTGTTTAATCTATTGGCTTTGTTCACAATGTTTGGACCACTCTCTGTTTGTTTTTTGTCGGGGGTCTGATATCGCTTATTTATTATTGTATGTTGATGATATTATATTTACCGCCTCATCTGAGTCCCTGTGCAAGTCTCTCATCACCCTTCTCAGCACTGAATTTGCTATGATAGACTTAGACACACTTCGATATTTTTTTGGCATATTCCCGTCACTCATCATGCAGGTGGTCTCTTTCTGTCACAGACAGGGGCGAAACCAGGATGAAAATAAAGGGGGGGCAACTTCAGGAAAAATAAAATTGGGGGGGCAAAAACAAATAAAAATAGTGAAAGTATCAAAAAAATGTTAAAAATGAACCTTGGAGGGCTTGAACCTATGACCTCTACCAATTAAATGAAGGTTTTAACCAACTAAGCTACACTTCTACTTGGTTTCCTTACACTTTTTAGTGTATATATCACAAAAATTCAAAAAGTCGTATATAAATATAACGAAACCGAAAAACCTAGGGGGGCCGGTGCCCACCCCACCCCCCCCCCCTTGGGTCCGCCTCTGGTCACAGAAGAAGTATGAGAGTCCATCATTAGCAAGGCTGGCATGGCATCTTGCAACGCCACGTCTACGCCTGTTGATACTAAATCCGAACTCAGCAGTACCTCCGGCACCCCATGTGATGATCCCACTTTGTTTCGGAGCTTAGCCGGTGCTTTGCAATATCTTACATTCACCACACCGAATATTTCATATGCAGTCCAGCAGATTTGTCTTCATATACATGCTCCCATGACAGATCACATGCTTGCCCTCAAACGGGTACTACTTCGCTATCTTCAAGGTACTCTACACTATGGCATCCACCTCTACAGATCTTGCACTACATCTCTGGTTTCTTATACAGATGCTGACTGGGCTGGGTGTCCTGACACTCGTAGATCTACCTCTGGCTACTGTGTTTTCTTGGGAGATAATCTCATTTCTTGGTCTTCTAAGCGCCAATTTACTATTTCCTGATCCAGCACTGAAGCTGAATATCGAGGTGTCGCTAATAATGTTGTCTCCTAAGCATGTTGGCTCCGCAATCTCCTTCTTGAGCTCCATCATCCACTGACGTCCGCCACCCTTGTCTACTGTGACAACGTCAGTGCCATTTACTTGTCTGAGAACCCGGTTCAACATCAGCGAACAAAACATGTGGAGATTGATATACATTTTGTTCGTCAAAAGGTTGCTCTTGGTCAAGTTCGGGTCTTACATGTTCCATCTCGCTACCAGATTGCAGACATATTCACCAAAGGACTTCCTCAGATTTTGTTCACTGATTTTCGAGACAGTCTCAACGTTCACCCTCCTCCCGCTGCGACTGCGGGGGTGTATTAGTGTACATAGTTTATATTTACTAGGTTATATTATTATTGTATCGGGCTTAGCCCACCAAGTATATTATTGTAAACCTAGACTTAGTTAGCCGTTATGTATTATAAATAGATGGCTAGAGCATTGTAATAGACACACAAAATAATATTATTACTTTGAGAGTGACTTTGATATTGTTTTATGGGGTCTAAGGAATTATAATAGAGGAATTGTGTGCAGTATTTCATACCATCTGATTTGTTCACACTATAGCATCTATACTTTTTGACATAATGTTTAAATATCAAAATATATTGATGAACATGCATAACGTGAAATGCTTTATTGTACGGATGAAACTGAAACTACAAACCCTTCATTCAATTATTATAATTTATATTCATAATTTTCAATAAATATTAATGAACATGCATAACATGGAATGCTTTATTGCACGGATTAATAAACTAAAATATAAACCCTTCATTCAATTATTACAATATTCTATATTCATAGTTTCCAATAAATATTCATGAACATGCATAACATGGAATGCCTTAGTGCACGGATTAATAAACTAAAGTATAAATCATTTCAATTATTTTAATTTATATTCACAATTCATTTCATGTCAAATCATTCACAAAAGCTAAATACTACTTTTAATTTTATTCGCTATTCTACAAACATAATGGAATATTACTAGATTTATTTTAGAAAACAAAGGTTAATATCATTTCTTTCAATTTGTCATAGCTAAACAACTTTGTATTTTATGTAAAGGTAGTCATGCATGGTTTAGTTCGTCATCATGGCATGCCTAAGTCATCCATTTATGGTGGCATGACTAACTAGAGCCGTTAGGCAGATGAGTAGTTAATTACTCGTTTAATCGATTCATTATTATAATAGGTAAAAGGCCCCGAACGTTACTAACGTTTGATTTAATACTACAATTCGTTTAGGGTGGCGATAACTCATGTGATGCAAAAGTTAAGAGATGGTGTTCCTACGTCCTACAACATCTTCCTCCGTGAGCTAGGGAAGAAAATTAAAGAGGAGACCTATACCCATAGTCCTAGAAAATTTTTAGGGCTACACTATTCCATACACTTTATTAATTTCGAACACTTTTTTCTTTATCTTAGTATATATTTTCTCTATTTTAATATGTTTGATTGTTTATAAATTTTGTCATATTTTTCAAAATGTTTGATTGTTTACATTTCCCATGAACTTTTAAACTTATTTTCTCCATTTTGCCCCTATAAAGCAGGGGCAGACCCAGAGGGGGTGGGGGGCCATGGCCCACCCTGGGTTTTCGTAAACGTCTATATAGAATAACTTTTTATGAACAAATATGTTGTTTGCCCAGTTGGCCCCCCCTAAACCTGGTTATTGCACAGTCTGCACGGGTTGCAAACTCTATTCTTTTTTTCCTTTCATCTATAGCCAGCTTGCCTTTTATATTTTTCCCCTTCTTTAGTTCCACAATCTATTCTTGTTATTAACTCACCATATAAAGGGGTTAAGGAGGTGGCTAACGTGAGCCTTGGTCATGGTATTTGGTGCTTGAAGAGCTTGTACATTATGCATGATTTGATTGTACATAATTCGGGTCGAATAGTGATACGGGTCGTTGTGCGCATGGCTCCTCCAACCCGCAACCATTTCTCCTATATGCAATCATCCTAGCCCTTCGTTGTTTGAAGCTCCTTAAAAAAATACGACCTTAAAAAAAATACGACCTTAAAAAAAATATCGGTTTAACTAGTTAAAAAAATGACCTTAAAAAAGATACTCCCTCCATCCCTAATTGATGGGGATGTTTTCCTTTTTTAGAAATCCCATAATTGGTTCTCTTTTTGACTAATTGTGAGAGAGTTGAGTGGAGAAAAAATTATTTGTAAGAGACAAATTCAAAATTTCCTTAAATTTTGTGCAAAGTCAAACGTCCCTATCAAATAGGGATGGAGGGAGTATAAGTTTAACTAGTTCAATAATAAGAATTACAAAAAATTTATCTTAAAGGTATGTAAGACCTTAACAAGAATATTGGTGCAAAATATATTATATCCTCTTTTTATGGAACATACCAAGAATAGATTGTGGAAATAAAATAAAAAAAAAGATTTGGAAGCTGCTATAGATTGCGGAAAAAAAAGAAAGCTCTTTGTATGGAATTTAATAAGAATAGATTGTGGAAATAAAGAAGGGGAAAAATATAAAAGGCAAGCTGGCTATAGATGAAGGGAAAAAAAGAAGAGGGTTTAGGGGGGGCCAACTGGACAAACAACATATTTGTCCATAACATAAAGCTATTGTATATTCACTTCAGGATGGGCCAAGGCCCCCCCCCCCACCCCCTTTGGTCCGCCCCTGTTCAACAACTGAAACAATTTTCAACACTTATTGTGGATGATGTTATTATTTCTATTGTTATAAATCTAAGTAGGTCGATCATCTGGTGGATGAGTCACCTAGCTGATTAAGCTACTGGACGTGTCACCTAGTTGAATAAGCTACTTGTGTCACCTAGCTGGATAAGCTACTAGACGAGTCACCTAGCTGGATAAGCTACTTATATCACCTACATGGATAAGCTAACACATGAGTCACCAAGTTGAGTCACCTATCTTGATAACCTACTTGATGTGTCATATGAATGATGACTCATGCTTATTTGTACTCCTATAAATACCCTTCTTGATTCATTTAGTTTGGATATCAAAAAGTTCGAGTAATAAAGAGTTCACTTTCATTCTCCATCTCAAAGTTCTTGTTAAAGTTATTGTTATTTACTTGAGTTGCTTATTACAATAATAAGTTGTTTATCTTTCATCAAATTATCACACGTTATCAGCACGATTTAGCTCCAATCGTAAGTGTTGCTCATATCAAAGGAGAAGGTAACTTACATATTATCGTTATGTCATCAAATTTAACTAAGATAGATTTTCATATTTTAAATATGTCGGAAAACAACTATATGTCGTGGGTTCTAGATACGGAATTGCACCTCCAAGCGAAAAATCTTTCTAATACTATTAAAGCAAGAAACGCTACATCCCAGCAGGATAAAGCATTAGCTTTAATATTTCTCCGTCATCATATCCACGAAGGGTTAAGATCTGAATATCTTACTGTTAAAGAACCTGAAGTTCTATGGAATTGCTTAAAGGAAAGATATGACCACCTGAAGTTGGTTATTCTCCCAAAAGCTAAAGATGACAGGTTGAATCTTCGCTTAGAAGATTTTAAATCTGTGACAGAATATAATTCTGCAATATTCAAAATCACCTCACAGCTGAAATTGTGTGATGAAGTTGTAACAGAAGAACAACTACTGGAGAAAACGTTTATTTACTTCTTTTTATGCCTCGAATGTTTGCCTGCAGCAACAATATCGAGAGCGCCGATTTAAGAAATATTCGGAATTGATTTCATGTCTGCTTGTTGCTGAACAAAATAATGAGTTATTATTGAGAAATCATGAATCTCGTCATGTAGGCTCTACTCATGTCCCTGAAGTACATATGGCTACGAGCTTTAAAGATGGTAATGGACGAGGTAAGAATAAGGGTAAAGATAAACGTTTCCATAGTAAGAAAAATAATTTCTACAAAAATTCACGGTTCAAGCCAAACCACTAGGAGTGGAAAAGTGGTGCACCAAGGAATGAACATAAGTCAAATAAATTGAAAGATTTGTTTGAAAACCAAGTCAAAAACAAAGAAGATGTTTGTTACCGATGTGGTATGACTGGACATTGGTTGCGTACCTGTCGTACTGCTAAACACCTTGTCAATCTATATCAGGCATCCCTGAAGAGATCAACCACTGATATTGAGACAAATCTTATCAAAGAAAATAATACTTCTATGAGTTCTCCCTTGGTGGCCCATGCAAATCTTGATTCGCTTACAATGTCAGAAGAAGCCAAGTGGGATATATCTGATTATCTCAATCAAGATGATGGTTTAATGTAATAAGCATGAATATGTAAATTATGGGAGTATAGTTATGTATGTATGTTTTAGGTTGTATTTTGGTTTAATTATATGCTATCTTTTGTATGTTTAAACTTTTGGTTATTTATGTTGTTTTGAAGGATATGAATTCTAGAAGTAATCTATCCAAAATCAATCTTGATGGTGAAGATATTTGTTTAGTCGATAGTGGCACAACTAACACAATATTTCGCAGCAATAAGTATTTTACTGGTTTGCAATAATATAAGGCAAAAATAAATACTATTTCTGGTTCAACAAATTTAATAGATGGTTCCGGAAGAGCCAATATTATCTTACCAGAAGGTACAAAACTAGAAATCAATGATGCCTTGTATTCACCTAAATCATTGAGAAATCTGTTAAGTTTCAAAGATATTCGCCGAAATGATATCATCTTGAAACAATAAGTGAAGATAATACTGAGTATTTATGTGTCACTTCATCAAATATGAGCCAAAAGCATATTGTCGAGAAGCTTGCAGCTATCTCTTCTGGGTTGTATCTTACAACCATTAAAGCTATTGAATCATATAATGTCATAAACCCGAAGTTTAATGATCAAATTACATTCAAGCTTTGGCATGATCGACTAGGACACCCAGGATCTACCATGATGGGTAGAATCTTACAGAATTCTCGAGGACATCATTTACAAAACCAGAAGCTTTTGTTAACTAAGGATATCAATTGTATTTCTTGTTTAATTTTATGGGAAAATTGATCCTGAAACCATCCTTGACAAAGGTTGTTCTTGAATCTCCTACATTTCTTCAAAGAATCCATGGAGACATATGTGGACCTATACACCCGCAGTGTGGACCTTTTCAGTATTTTATGGTCCTAATAGATGCATCTGCTAGATGGTCACATGTTTGTCTCTTGTCTACAAGAAATGTTGCATTCGCTAGGCTTCTTGCCCAAATAATCAGATTGCGTGCATATTTCCCAGATTTAACAGATGAGATTGTGTAACCACTAGTAGGGTAAGGGTGTGTTGAAGAAGAAAGGGGGTTTAATTTTAGTTATGTGAAATATGCTGCCTAAACTTTAGACTATTGTTAGGGTATAATAGTCATTTTGTCTTTTAAAGTCGAAAAAACGGGGTTAGGAGGCAAACTGAAAATAACTGATAATTCAGGGACCACAGAAAATTAAACGATAGTATAGGGGGCACACGGCTAAAAAGTCGTAGTCTTATGGTGCATATAACTTGGCGGACATATAAACTCTGTAAGGAGGGACCCGCAGTCGCTACTCTTCGAGTGAGGAACTCCATTTTTCTCTGACTGACTTAATAATCAGCAAACCACCTCAATGAGATAAACCACACCAGGCAAATCTGTGTAACGTGAGGACGGCTACGGAACTTTCTACAATTATTTAGGGCTCTATTTAACAACCATTTTCTTTTTCTTTTTAAGGATTATTATTCTAAAATCAATTTGATATTTGTAGTTTTTTTCAACTGCAGTTTCAAAAAGTGTGAACAATCACAATAATAAGTTAAACTAATTAAATTATGGAAACTTATCTACTTGGAGATTTTACACTTTCAACCATGAATTTACAATCTTGTTATCTTAAAGAGAAAGGTTGACATTATTGATATTTAGAAAAATAATGAAGTACCATCCAAGTTTTCATTAAAATGCGTTTATAGTCTTATACAATTTAATATCATGTAATGAAGTGTGAAACTAATAAAGCTATAGCATGAGAAATAATTTGAAGTTAGAAGCAATTACAAATGTTTCGTGTTCATTGATAGAATTCTATCCATCTCATAGATGCGCATAGAATTCTGCAGAAAGCCGTATTCAATGCAATTACAAATGCCCCATATTCATTGATGATTTTTGTTCGACATACATTCCAACATCGCGAAGAACACCAATCCTTAACGTTCAAAACTCCCAACTTCCGAAATTGATATGCATGCATGAGAATTCAATGCAATCTCTCAACATCTCAAGAAATGTATGTCACAACTCTTCCATTAGATATGTCTTATGATGAAGGTTTTGATGCATTTAAAGGCACCTCACATTCCCTTGAAGATGCTATAGACAAAACTCCACCATTGTTCTCCTGAGTTTGAGATCTCATCGAAGAATTGCCCACAGACATATTCCTCTCCATTTGAGGGTTTGATGCATTCGATGGTGCAACGTGACCGATTAGAGCACCGTCTTGATTTCTTGCCCGTAAACAACCTTTTATGAAGGTGTAAATATAGGTCACAAGCCAAAACATCCATGGCGATCCAATTAAAATCAATGCAACTACCGGGAACCAAGGTTGGGAAACACTAGGAACAAAGCAATATATGATAAGGAAGGTTCCACCACATATCAACAATATCAAAAACAAAATGGAGATCACAGGAACCCTATAATCGCTTTTTCGAGACTCCTCCATTTTTGTTTCTCCTCTTGTTCGTTTGATTTCTTGCCCTCCACCCTATCAATGGGGTAGGTGAGGGAATTTTTCGCTTGAGTTTATACGTCTTACACGATAGAGATGAGTTTAGAATTGAACAAATGTTGTTTTAGTTTCCACATTGATGCAAAAGATTAAAGAAACAAATTTCAAAGTATGAAGATTTGTAGGGGAAAAAAATTTCAAGATGTGAAGATTTGTAGGGGGGAAACAATATAGGTTGCAAATGAATAGTTTGTGTTTCCAACAAAGATTACAAAAGTTGTTTCTTGACTATAATAAATGATCTTGTGTTAGAAAAAAGTAGAATATGTTGGTCTATAAAGAAGGATAAGTTGTTAAATTATGTTACAAAAATATATGTAATAATACTCATTTTCCTTCTAAAAGAAACATATATTTGGTTATATTTTACATTTTTCTCCTTCCTTTGCGTCAACATTCTTATTTATATCATTAATCTTGAACACATTCCTATTTTCCCCTTTCACATATATAATAATGTTAAAACTCCATTAAATATAATGCAATTGATTGGAAAAAGGATATAAAAAAAGTTTTAATTATTACTGTAAGTCATATATAATGTCTATGAAACACTACAAAATATTCATTTTTCATAGTTACAACTAGGCCTGTGAGCAAACGTCTTGGTTCGAAATTATCCGACACATTCGACTCAAAAAGATTCGGCTCGAAGTATGTTCGAAGGCATGATACTGATACCTGAACCTTGATTTTAGGTATTTCCAAAATCGAGACGAACGGTTCGATTTAGTCCGGCTCGATCACCCCCTCCCCCCTCATTAAATAAGAGGGATGAACCATTGTGGACTAATATATGTATTCCCTTCAACCCATACATATTTCCACATATAAACACTATATATGTATTTAATGATAAAATCCTTATCAACCCACATATATTCACTTCTATGTACAGTGTACTCCTCTCATTCTTTCATCTCCACTTTTCATATCACCCTCCCTCACCTCTTCTCTTCTCAAAAGCCGCTACCCCACCCCGCTCCCCCTCATGAGGCATGCCTAGGCCTGTGATCAAACGTCTCTGTTCGAAATAGTCCGACGTATTCGACTCGAAAAGATTCGGCTCGAAGTATGTTCGAAGGCATAATACTGATACCTGAACCTTGATTTTAAGTATTTCTAAAAACGAACGGTTCGGAGGCTTTGTGTACTGTATAGTGCCCCGGAGGCTTTGTGTACTGTATAGTGACACTACATATGAATTTGTTTCGTCTTCTTAATCATTCGTTAACTCAATATCGTGTTACTGTTTCATCATTTTGCGGGTACTCTAAGCTGTTGGATATGAAACCAAATTTGAAGTGCTGAAAAAAAAATCAGGGCTTGATCGGAACTTGGTCGGAAGTTGACCAAGTTTCTAAGTCAACTACGAGAGGGATAGGAACTTGGGTCGGAACTTGACCAAGTCCCTAAAGCAGCTACGAGAGGGATAGGAACTTGACGGTCTTGTTGTTCAGCCCAGTTTCTTCTATTCCTTTAAGGTTTAGACCTAGGTACTCATTGTAGCCTATAAATAGGTCTTTATACTCATTGTTGTAATGTGTGCTCAAATATAGAATCATAAACAAAGAGTCTTAGAGAGATTTGTTAGGATTGTATTACTATTTAAATTATTAGATAATAAATATCAGACGAGCCCACTCGTACTAGGGTTGTTTGAATAGCCCACTTATATTAGGGTTTTTAATAATTCTATTATAAATAGTGGTCTAGTCAATGTATTGAGGTAGTTGATTATTAAATAAAATTTTGAAAACGATTGTTTTCTTTCTTCCCAAAAATATTTATCAACTGTTCTTGTTGAACAACTATAATATTTTTGAAGCCTTAGCCTTCGTCATTCACGCTCTGAAATTCATTGTATAAGAAGAACACATAATCGAGAGATATAGGAATAGCGTCTGGAGTCCTTGTAACAATTCTTGTGTTGTTTCTTGTTTCCACAAGTTATTTCTTCTAGTTTATTATAGTTTGATTAGTGGGGCGTCATCCTGGGCGAGATCTAGTTGTTAGATTAGTTTTGGACGCTTTAATTAATCCTACAACGGGTACAGATTCCTAACAATTGGTATCAGAACGAGGTTTGGTGACCACTCAGACAGGATAATATGGGTGAAGAAGGTGTTTCGATACTGCAAGGGATGAAGTTGTTCGATTGGACCAATTTTCGATTATGGAAGATGCAGATTGAGGATTATTTGTACACGAAGGATATAGCTGAGCCTTTATCTGGGAAGCCGCAAGATATGGGTGAAGAGAAGTGGAAAAAACTAGACATGAAGGTTCTGGGGTGATTCGATTGAAGCTTTCACCAAACGTGTCTCATAATGTGGAAAACGAAGCCTTCTACTCACAACAAGATATCTCTTATGAAAAATCTTTTTCATATGTGTATGGTGGAGAATACTTCTGTGAACACACTTGAACAGTATGAACAACTTGATTAATCAACTAGCAACGCTTGGGTTTGTGGTTGATGATGAATGGAAGGCCTTGATTATTTTGGCAACTCTGCCAAATAGTTGGGAATCCATGAGGGCTTCAGCGACTCATTCCGCATGGAAAGAACCACTGACTTCCAAGGAAGTTGTGAGTAAAATTTTGGATGAAGAAATCCGGAGGAATGAATCAGGTGAGGTGATTTCAGATCCTGCTTTGTTTGCAGGGGATAGAAGTAGAAGGAACAACAATGGAGGTAAGACTGGTAAGGGTAGATTCGAACGGATAGTTGAGTGTTAGAATTGTGGCAAGAAGGGTCACATTAAGAAGAATTGCACTGAGAAGGAGATCAATGTTGTAAACATAGATGATGCTCTTTTGGCAACTGAGGTGAGTTCGATTGACTCTTGGGTGTTGGATTTTGGTGCATCATATCATATCACTGGTGATTGTGGCAAATGAGAAATTATGTTGCTGGAGATCTCGGGAAGGTTCATCTTGTAGATTGAAGGATCCTTGATGTTTGTGATATGAGTGATGTGGATTTGAGGTTATCAAACGGTTTTGTATGGAAGATTGCGAAGGTCAGACATGTGCCCAAACTGATAGGTAATCTTATTTCAGTAAGGCAATTGGATGTTGTGAGGTATAGAATTGCGTTCGACGGTGAGTCCTGGAAGGTGACAAGAGGAGCACGGGTCATTGCTCGGACTCGGGCTCAGAAGTCAGGTACGCTGTATAATGTTGCAACCAAAGGTGTGTTGCAGGTATCATCCGGGCTAGTGGAAGAATGGAAAAAGACGTGATAAAAGGGTCTCCGATCCTTTAAAATTATGCTAACTGAAGGGAGGCGTTCTGGTCAAACACCGAATGTCGATGAATCTGATCAAGTGGGAGTTGTTGGCCAACAAGGAAAAAGGGAAAAGAGATATCCATCAATGACTGATCCGGCTTGGACGCGTTTCAAGGTGCCTGGGAAGAAGACGAAGAAGGTATGGCATGTAAAGAAAGAACATGTTGATGATTTGAATGTGGGAAAAGTCCAACAGGGTAATGGGTTTGGCTATGTCTCTTTGATAGCAAAGTTGGTGACATTCAGGGATGTTCTCGGATCGGTAAGAATGACATTGAAGTTGGTCTCGGCGTTAGTGGGAGTTCGGGGATGATGAACTCAGGTGGAAGCTGATGCAGATGAAGATTCAAGATTAGTGGTGAAGACGGGTTGATGAAATTTGTCTTAAAGTGGGAGATTGTTGGATGTGAAGCCAAATTTGAGGTGCTGAAAACAAAGATCGGAGCTTGATCGGAACTTGCTCGAAACTTGACCAAGTTCTTAAGTCAGCTACGAGAGGGATATGAACTTGGGTCGGAACTTGACCAAGTCCCTAAGTCAACTAAGAGAGGGATAAGAACTTCGGTCAGAATTTGAACAAGTTCCTATCCTGACTTTTTCGGCAAGGGTCTTTTGGCTGTTTTTGGGCTGTTTAGCCCGGTTTCTTCTATTCTTTTTAGGTTTAGACCTAGGTACTCATTGTAGCCTATAAATAGGTCTTTATACTCATTGTTGTAGGCTTGTAATTAGGGTTCTTCATTGTATAAGAAGAACACCTAATCGAGAGATATAAGAATAGGGTCTTGAGTTCTTGCAACAATTCTTCCGGTGTTTATTAGTGGAATCTGCAGCAGCAACATGACGTACCTTACACATTGTGGGTGAACCTATATAAAATCCTTGTATCGTTTCTTGTTTCCGCAAGTTATTTCTTCGGTTTATTATAGTTTGATTAGTGAGACATCATTCTGGGTGGGATCTAGTTATTAGATTAGTTTTGAAACGCTTTAATTGATCCTTCAACCAGTAAAGATTCCTAACATAAGCATCTGTCGGGTGCACGAATTGTTATATCTTTCGATTTATGAGTAATGGCGTGGTTTTCTAATCTTTTGATGTGAAACTGTTTTTTTATTTTTTTGCTGAATGTAGTTTGCAGAAAATTGGATTGTAATTGGCTTCATCTTTGTTACTCTATTTCTCTTGTTTTACATATCAAACACAAATTGTAATTGGATATTTGCATTTTCACATATTTCCATTTTCACATATTTCCATATTCATATGAATAAGATTCAAATAAAATAATTCAAGTAATACATAATATAAGTTGATACTAATAAGAACTGTCATGCATTCAATAATATATTGAAAAAAGTATTTCATAAACCAAACGCATATCTCATACGGTCATACCACATGTCTCTTATGGTATTGAATATTTGTTGGCCCAATAATAGAAGTAGTCCAACCCAACTCTCACCCACTAATATTATTTAAGTTATGGTTTAGGTTTCTTTGTTTGTGTGGGAAGAATAGTTACTCTTAGGTTGTATCTAAGTGATAATTCTTCGCCCATCGAATAAATTAGGAGTTGTTTTATTGTTTAAGTGAGTCATTAGTTGGTTACTTGGTGGGGTGTTAGGAGGCTTAATGTAATGTTACTCCCTATGATCCGATTAGTGGCGATTTTAACGAAATCCAATTATTTGGCTATTATCATAATTCCGATAACAACAACGGCCTTTTTTATCGGGAAAAAGTTCAACCACCACCTTATAATATTGACAAAGGAAAGTAACTAGGAGTTTATGGTAATTTGATGAATTCAAATAAAAATATTAAAAGAATTATCTTATTCAGAATATATTTGAGATGGTTTCTGAAGCTTCAATACATTTAATTACAGCTTAAAAGAATATGAAACTAATAAATGAACAAATGAAAAAATGGTGGGGTCTTGACTAACTCAACTTGAAAGTGTGCAAGGTTTCAAGAACCAGAAGACATCTAAGGTCTTGGCCTCTTTTTCACCGATAATAGACGTTTGTTTTTTATTAATATGATGATGATGATTGCTCTTGATTGCATCAGCAACCTCGTGCTCCTCGTCTTTGTTTCTCAGCCTGAGTTCTTCAAGAACGCCTCGTTCCTGCTATCAGAAAGTGGTTATAAATAAAATCTGGTGAAGGCAATGGTAGAGAAATGTCCAGCTTATCGGACCAGTGCAGAGAGTGCAGGCAGAGCAAAATGACGCTAAGAAAACAATTTCTACAATTATAGATTATCCTAACTCTTGACTGGAATGCGGAATGTGGAAAAATAATGGAAAGAAAGAATAAAGAGCATTATAAACTATTGAGGTTATCAACTCATCAATCGGTGCAGCAGCAAATCATCCTAACTCTTTGCATAGAAATGATCATTCGATAAAAAAATTGGACCATATGATACGCCAAGGAGCAGAGTCATCCTCCTTACTCTTTACTGAGATTTGAATCATTGATAAAAAATTATTTGGCTCATATCATATGCCAAGCAGATCATCGCTATGGGAGGTATAGTCACCAGGCAGAGGGAGCTCAAGACTACAATACTACTATACTATTAACTTACCAGTGGTGGTTTGCACTTGAAAGCCTTGGGTGGTTGCCCACGGCCAGACGAAAAGCATTGAGGAGTGGGTGGATGAGTTCGAATTGAATTCTCATATTTGTTCCTGGTATTCTTCACATCGATGGAGATTGGGGAGTTTTCTGCATCATCGTATCTTCTGCAATTGTGGCAACGCTAAATATTACTACAAATCAATTACCACGATCCCTAGGAGACATTTAACATTATAATAACAGTTAAACACGAAATTGTTATCAATGAGCCCCCATATGCTTGATTCTAAAATAAACAGAAGCGAACAGACAAATGCAAAGCAAAAATAACGGAAGTGTCGTGGAACTCACAAAATTCCTCTCTGCTTCTGTTGCAGCTTGTTCTTCAGCATAGTTGCCTTATTCCCTTTTGACATATCAAGCAAAGGGGTCCTCTCCTCCTTGATATCTACATCAGTCATCCCATCATCGAGGCGTCCTTTATCCCCATTAGAAAATTCATCATGTTTTTCCTCTTCGGTCTCTCTTTCTTTTGCCTTTAATGCCAAACGCTTCAACTCATTACAAAACTCAGATATTTTGGTTATTATTTCCCCACCTCCAAACAAATTTTTCGCTGACATTGTTCTTCGAAGGCTCGGTGTCTTCTCCTTCTGCAAGTTAATTTCAACAGCCGCATTTGTCTTATCAGCACTTGACTTGATTCCCTGCTTCAAGAATTTGTTGGTTTTGCTGGCACAGGGAGGAGTCGCAAAATTCGGATTCTGATTTTCGCTATCATCACCAATCTTATCCCACCTGGAACCTTTATTCTTCAAGACCGAAGGTTGGACTATACCTCTCTTCTTCAGATTAGCCTCTCTGCAATAACAAAAGAACAGATTGCTCATCTTCAACCCCCAGATCATAGCGCATTGTTAAGCAGCAATCTCAGTCTACAATAAACTCGACTGTACGTATTATTACCTTAGACTTGGTTCACCCAATGGATGCATTTCCGATAAACAAAACAATCTCTGCAGCACAATTACAATTAATCCTGTTACTTACTCGAAAATGAATTGCAAAGTAACAAAGATCCCACTAAATCAAGAACCTTAACTCTAAATTCATAAGACCATAATAAAAGAACAAGCACTCATAACGAAACCACAATAACTTATCGAAAATTGTATATAAAATATAAACTCAAGTGTACACAGAGGAAGCGAAAAAATGCAGAAAGCACACAAACCTTCGGCGATGGAGAACTTTCCTTAAAATCGTCAACTGTTTTCGGATGATTGCATTCTGCAAATCCAACAAACAAAAACCAAAACACAAACTACCATTCATCAAAACAAAATTTGTAATCTAGATAAGAGATATTAAATCAAACCCCAGATCACGAAAATCAATAACACAGTTATTGTCGTTTGGATCGGGATGAACCTAGAGGTAGTTGAGTTGAATCGAAGTAAATATTTTAAAATCTTGATTAGATACTATTTTATTTATCGAGGTGAAGCATTACAGTAAAGTGAATTTCGTACGTGAATATTATCGAACTCCTGAATTCAAAATTTAACCTACATTCAGCTCGATCGAAAGAGATCATAAAAGGGAAGTACCAGGTCTGCAAAACCAAGCTTGATCATCAACTACGTCATCTGGTGCATCGAAATCGACCCATTGAGGAGCATTGATGCTCTCCAAAGCTTCATCTTTTACATAACGCGAGTCGATTCTCTTCCAATCGATAATGGCCACCTCCATTTGTTCAGCTAATGTGGGTATTGGAGAATTGAGCTAAAGAGAAATAACCGTTGGGTTTGGAGGGGAAATGAATGAGGGGGTTTTTTTTATGCATTTCTTGAGGATTCGACCGTTGGGGAAATAGAGACAGATTCATGTGGTAAGTAATTAAACTATTCATGTCTTATTTTATTATTGCCTTTTTTCGTCTAACCCCTCGACTATTCGTATCTTTTTAAGTAATCCTTGATAGTTGATACTACTATCTTTACAAATAGTCCTCTCGTATTATTATTGAGTCATTTATAAGGGGTTCTTTTTAGTATAACACTAAAATTGTCACTTTATCAAATTTAGGAGCTACTTTCAGATTTACACAAAAGCAGATTCTCTATTTATACTCCTCAAATCAACTCTTTTTATATTTTTGGATCTAAGTCGTAGACAAATTCAAATACTTAAATGTTAAAGACAAACTCAAATTATTTTAATACGAGGATGAAAATAATAAAATTCGAAATTAATGAATAATTAATATTTTATTTGGGAAAAGATTATGAAAATAATAAAATTTGAAATAAATTTATATTTTAAAATCCAATATAAATTTATAGCTCCAATATAAAATGAATTAATAATTAATATAACTTTATTTGAAATAAATTACAAAATGAGAAATAAAAAGAACAAAAATTGATGCAATAAAGGAGAATAGGGAAGTTGGAGGGAGTCCCAATCTGTAGGATTTATTATAGAGATCCCTAAAATCTGATGTGGGCCAGGTTAGGATAGGGATACTGAAAAAGTTTCACTTATTAAATCTCACCCTATTTTAGAGATAAGAATGTATTTGGGGCATCTAGTGTGAATGCTCTAACGACCTCCCCCTTTCTCACCTAAAGCTTGAAGAGTAAGACGATGTTTTGCAAAGAGTGTGACGATGATGGCTGACTAGAGATGACGTGCTTAAAGGATTTGTTCCTTTTGGTTTGAACTCACCAGATTTGGTTATTGTAGACGAAGAATGGTCGTCCTTGTGTGTCGCCAGAGCAGTTAGGTCGAGGAGTTGCAGATAGGGTTGTATATGAACTCGAAAGTTCGATCCGGTTGGGGTATTCGGTTCAAAGAAGTTCGGCTCGGGGCTCGGCTTGAGATATCAAATGTAGAGCCGAACATTTAAAATGAATATTCGGCTCAGTTAGGCAAACGGTTTGAAAAAGTTCGGCTCGACTCACCATGTGAAATTATGTAATAATATTTTATACTAGATTTATATGAGAATATCTTTTGCGGGTAGTTTTGAGAATAAAGTAAAAATGAGATATATTAATTAATAAATAAATGAATATGGGTAAAATTACAGTTATCAAATCATATAAAACAAATCCTAACCTAACCTAAACTTTATGCGCAGCCATTCACTTCCCAATCCCTTCCCCTCTCATCCCCTTTCCCCTTCCCTTCCCGTGTCGCTCTTCAGTCTTCCCTTCCCTATGCTTCTCTTCTGCAATTCGAAACACCTTCGAACAAAAATGGTGATGGAACGATCAACCGTCCCTTTTCTTGTTGTAGCCACCTCCCTCTTTATCGTTGGGTTAAGCTAAAGCTTTATACTTTAGTTTTAATTTTATTTATTTGGTAGATCTAGCATATTTAGTTGAACTTTTTTTGTTTCATCATCTTCGGACCAAATTTTTCTTTGAACGAGCCAAAACCCGAGCCGAAATATTAGTCAAAGTATCAGTGTCGAACCTCGAGTTGAGCTTCTCGTTTTGAGGTTCGGCCATTTCGAGACGAGCCGAACCTTAGGCTCGAGAATGACTCAGCCGAACTCGAACCTTCCGATGTTCAGTAAGGTTCTACTCGTTTACAGTCCTGGTTGCGGACTGTGAAAAGTTCACCAGAGCAAGGGGTATGTGTAAGGGGGTCTTTAGAAGGTAAGGTGTAAGGTGTGTACAAGAGGGAGAAGGATGGGTCTATTTAACGGGTAGAGGTGGGGTCTATGTAGGGGGGGCAAGGGGTGGGTCTGTGTAGGGGTTAGAGGTATGCGTGGGGTGAGGATAAGATTGAAGATACCGAAAAAGGCCCTTAGAAATTGGTCAATGATATCATGAGGGTTGTTTGAAAAGATAATAACATAAGGGCCTATTTAAAAAGATAACAATAGTTGAGGGCCAAAGGCAAATAAGCCTTTTTCTATTTGCCCCTCAACTATCACAATATTTTCAACTTGTCTTTTTATACTATTTTCTACTACTTTACCCCTAAACTGTTGCCGAGTACTTTTTTAATTACTTATTATTTTCTAACCTTTATTGTTAAAGTTAACAATTCTTCATTTTTATCTTTTTCCCTAAACTATGACATTCTTCTTAATCTGCCCCTTAAATATTGCATAACTTAACAAAAAATATTGATATGGGATATTTGAAAAAATTATATTAATAGTTTGAAGGAAAACAAAATAACATTAACGATAATACGAAGAGCTTGATTGTTTCGGGGCAAGAGGCAAATAACGTTTTACTAATCTGCCAATTCATTTTACTTTATACTATTCAGCATCAATATTTGATCAATCAATCAATCTCTTTATCTTCACTTGTTACGTGACAATAAAATGAAAACGTCAAACTAAAAATGAGTGAATGAACTTCCAAATTCTAAGAAATTTTTATTATACAATAAAAACTTCATATATTAAGATGGTCTTGCCCTGATGAATTTATTAATTTATGAGTTATTAATTTATTAATACATTAATAATTTACTAATTTATAGAGTTTTTTTAACAACATGAAGACTTTAATTCAATGTACATTCAATGATTTCAACGTACATCGTTATGAATATATGGTTTCCTGAAACAATTACAATGTAAAATTTGTTCGAGCAGTGATGTTGCAAAAATGCAAATGAATCTACCTTTGGTGAAGTTATTCAAGACCTCGAGATGAATAGATGATGATCAATCAAAGATCATCTTTCTTCTTTGCTTCTGTACTAATTATTTTATCTTTTTTAACTTGCCCTTGATTGCTTATGTTCGTTTAAATTTGACAAGTGATCATAGATATTGACAATCTAATATAAAGGTTAAAATAAGGCTTATTTTCATATTGCACCCTATACTATTAGCGATATTTCAAAGTGCACCCTAATACTATTCTAAGCCTCAAATTGCATCCTATATTTCATTTTTTTCATTTTGCACCCTAAAACGCAATATTAATCCCTCAACTAATACAAAAACAAGGGTAAACTTGGAATATCACATTTATAATTATTTGGGGCACTTTTAAAACATTAACTAAATATGTAACCCCAGCATTGTCTTCTTCACTCACCCCACCCCCACTCCCATTAATAGCAGGAATATCAAAGCTCACTTCATATTCTTGTAACACTCGTTTGATCGTAAATGCTGGCGTGATTGAGCGACCAACAGTTGTTCTTTAGCAAAATCGAGACCAATTATCTGCATTATCAGAAGTCATAAGAGCTTCGTAACTGAAATAACCAAAACTAATTTTGAAGATACAGAAGATAGATTTCAACTGTACAATGTCGTGAAATCCTTTATCTTAACTGAGACACTATAAATATTATCCAGCTCCCCTTCTCCCTCTTCGCAGATCTGAAACCGCCCAGAGCCCCCAAACCGCCGTCAACCACCAGCCACAAAATCGCCCTCAACCACGAAATCCGCTTCTCCCTCATCCTCTTCTCTTCGCCTGAGCTCCTCACCCGGCTCTCCTTGTTGGCCAGTGGTGTCCTTAAACAGGTGCACTGGAAAAGTAGCAGATAGGGCCGGGAAGAGATGTGCGGGTGGGTAGCAGATCGGGAAAGAGTGGTGGTGGGTGGGGTTCGAATACTATTGAAGTGAAAAAAGCAGATCTGGGAAGAGGGGTGGTTGGGGTGGGTTTGAATGGTGTGGGAGTAGTGGGCAGAACAGATCGGGGAAGAGGAGGGTCATGGTGGTGGTGGTGGTGGTGATGGTGGTGTTGAGTGGGTAGGGTTTAGGATGAAGAGGAATAAGGAGTATGGGGTCAACTTTTAATTTAATAATTTTAATATATCAAAAAGTGACCCAAAAAATTATAAATGTGATATTCCAAGTTTGCCCTTGTTTTTGTATTAGTTGAGGGATTAATATTGCGTTTTAAGGTGTAAAATGAAAAAAATGAAGTTTAAGGTGCAATTTGAGGCTTATGAAAGTATAAGGGTGCAATTTGAAAATTTACCGATAGTTTAGGGTGCAAAATGAAAATAAGCCTAAAAATAAAGGCTATTCGTATTTTTCCCCTATACTATCATTTTAGTTTCAATGTACCCCTATACTTCTGATTGTTTCTAGGTTCCCCCTACAACCCTCAAACGTGCTTTTTCATTAAATTAGACGACATGGCTATGTTACCCCTGCTACTATTCGAAAGTATAGGGGGCTATATTGAATTTTTTTTTACATAATTAAAATGAAAAAGAAAATTTTGACTACAATCATTCATAACAACGTTGAGGATGAAGCTGAAGATAATACGGTGCAATGACTACTAAAACTATTCAAAATTTTATGTTACATTTCAAAAAACACAACACGTCAACTCTGAAACCATTGAATATAATCAGAAAAATTACAAAAAATCGAACAAGTTAACAAATATAGATATGAATATTTGTTAAATTGTAAATATAATTTTTACTTTCTCAATTTCTATGAATTGTTAATTAATGATTCTCGTTGGACCTAATACTCTAAAGAGATCTTCCAGAAAAATAATTGCCACATAATATTATCGATTTTTTGTAATCTTTTAACTGGCCAAATCGGGACAAGGCAACTTTAATATCTTAAATAGTTTATGAAACATGCATCCATCCGACAACATTTAAACCAAAGACTACTTCGATAAAAACTCCAAACGAGTAAATCGAATAGCCTAATGAAAAAGGCTCTTGCTATTTACTAGAAGGTCATGGCTTTGAAACCACCTCATCGCAAATTTACAAAATAGAAATAAAAAGTAGAAACTCCAAACAAATAAATTATACTTATATAGTACTCCATTTGTTTCATAATAGTTGATGAATTTGTTTGTTATACTATTACATTTACACCTACATTATATATAGACTTTTTGGTTGTTCACTGTGTTTTCAATTTTAAACAATAAAAGAGCCATATAATATATATATATATATATATATATACAATCTCTAAAGTAAAAGTAATTATTAGGGATAAAAAAAGAAAAACGACTTCAAAAATATATTGAATTCCATAAACAATCAATTATTAAAACAATTATCAATTTCAAGAGCAATGAAGTACTAAACTACGGAATATTAAGTTACTGGCGGATATGAATTAAACTACAGAACAACAATCCATATACATGTTCAACATTTTCGATAAATACCACACATACATGTTCACTGGAGTTGTTCGCGAACTAGCTCTTCAGAAACTCGAATAGATATCTCGAAGATTTAAAATCGAGCTAGTCTGGAACTAGCAAAAGTCGAACTCGCTACCAACTCTACTTTTGGGGCAACAAGACAAGAATAACAGTTGTAGAACAGTATTCTAGTCTATGCAATTATGCATGCTTAAAAAGATAAGTCATCTAAAGAGCATGATGACTTCTTGTGTCTGCTGGGGCTTTAAGAGTTAAAGCATAAAATTACATAGTTTCAAGCCTCTCATTGCAGATTCATAAATCATATCATATCTTTTTCCCTACTACCACTAAAGCTAAGCAAGCCAACCTACCTGGTAAGATAAAATTCCCAGAGGATATCAAAATGGGATGGCATTTTGAACTAACTCTAGCTACACCTATGGCAATTTTACGTGAAAAATACGAAAAAAGAAAAAGAAAAAAGAACGGCGCAGGACAAGGGAGGAGTTGACAGTATTTTGAACTATACTTCCGGCTTTCACTCTCGTTATTGTTTTGATTGGTCGCCAAATACTTCTGAGCTACAAACAGGACATGTCTGACAAAGAGATGAAACTTGGTGATGACGAACAGGACAAATAATAAAAAGGAAGAACCTCGTGTATAAAAATGATAATAGATTCACCTTGTTTATGCTTAACCACTTCGAGCCACAATCAGTATGGTACACATGCTTACACGGTAAGCTTACTTGGCGATCCCCTCTTTTATATCTCATTTGGCAGATTACACATCTGACGGCATATGGAAAGCGAGTTAGTTCACACATAAGTAAAGTCAGCTAACCAAGCAATAAGGATGAGAACTTAATAGCAACACAAGAAACTATTGATCAACTAAGGATAGTTAGAATCAATGTAACAAAAAATGTGACAGATAACTCATTTAGTTTTCTGATTTTGTCATATTGTGTAATTCGTAGTACATTAAATTTCACCTATTACCACGATAAAGTTCTACATGCAACTATGCATGCATTTAAGCATCCGTAAGAAGTACAGAGTATCATCTAAGATATTAGTACTACAAATAATTTATGAATTCCTTATAATATTACTTTGTCTGCTTCGGAATTTTGGGTGCAAAATCTATTTCATTGTTTCATTCCCTATGTATTTTGTCATCAGTTTCCTGACTGATACAGTAGAATATTTATCTTTATCAACTGAAAATAGATTAATGATTACTTTGTCACAATAGATGGTAATTACATCGGTTGCTGTAAGGGTGATTCTTTGTGGCTATGGCTAAAAGGTAAGTTGTAAATGTCATCAACTTAGTAACAATGTATTGTCTGTTGTGAGATATCAGTTGTCACTTCTCATATCCGTTGGGATCTAAGTCTTGAATGATAAATTTAAAAATATAAATAATATGAACACTTTCTCGAATCAAAGGTTTAAATAGCCAGAACGACCCATGTAAGCTAAACAGGATCAAACTTACCTCTCATCTGACTTCTTTCTAGAGAAAAGGCCACCAGATTTATACTTCGTCGTTGGAAGCAAACTAATAAGTTCTTCAGAAAGACCTCGATTTTCTGTTCCAATTGCTTCACCCAAGTCAAGTAATTCCTAAAAGATAAACATTACAGTCAAACTGCAGTTCTTGATGATGCGTTGTTTGTTAAATGTAGCATCACTTGGTAATTTAGCAAATTATAAGTAGAAAATTTCTATTTAAAAGTAATTTTGGATAGTCAAATAGAAAGAAGATGTTCGAGGCGATACTAAGTGTATATGGCTATTTAGGTTTTAGGAGTGGTATACACCATATCCATTTAGAAAGCTGCGAAAATCTTTTTGCTTCTCTTATTTGGAAAATGCAGCAGCTAAAGTTTGCTGTCGTACTCTTCTCTCATTATTTTTTATCAGCCTTTACCATTATTAGAACACTTAAGTGATGAGAAACAGTCTCATCATTATTTTTTAACAGTCTGTATCATTGATTAATGCTCTTATCTCACAGAATAACCTATTGCTACATGAGCAGCTTATAAACACATAAAGAATTAGAACATTAGGTGTAAGGAATTTTTATCAGGAGGGCAAAATATTATGCTGACAAAGTATAGGCAGGGATCGCAAGCCTAAGAATGAAGAAACAATATGTATAACCTCGTAAGTCATGTTATCAGGGTTGATATTGTCTTGCCACCCAACCTGTAACAACAATCACATAAATGAGAAATTTTCGTTTTGTAGGTTTACGATGAGTAAATGACTGATCTATGTAACTCCACTAAGTATGAAAATACAACCACCTAGAATATCTAACACTAAGCTAATAATAATGGTAGTTAGTTTCCGAAATATTGAGTATATAATTTAACTAAAATATTTTTCTGATGAGGAGCAAAATATGCACTCCACAAAACTATTTTCAAAGGTTTTTTTGGGTCCTCTTGCTTAATAAATAAAAGACACCTACTTTAAGTGGCCTCACTGGTCTATCTTTCCAAAGGCAAGAGCAATACATATGCCGTCCATTACGACTACTTTCTACTTTTTTTTTCTTTAGGCCTCTTGATGAGTAAAATAGATAACACCTGCTTTTAGTGGCCACACTGGTCCCTCCAGTGACTTTCTCTAAGGTCTTAAGGTGATTCGACAATTACATATTTGTTTATCTTTCTTGGAGAAACTGTCATGAGTTGACAAATGATGATAACAACTGACCTATATAATGAAGTTCTTGAGTCCACCAGGAAGAATGGTGTAGGACCTATTATTAGTTTTCGAAAAGTATTCCTCCCAATTACATAATTTATGGCAAACCTGGTTTGTTCTCATCTACTTTTATGTTAGAGAAATTGTTCATATACTTTGTGTCGTATGTCCATACCTTATGGCAAACCTGGTTTGTTGTCATGTACTTTTCTTATATCAGAGAAATCTTTCAGGAGGATGCATATGATCATATATTTCATTAACAAGTGGTAGACTCCAACTTTTGTTGCCTTGAAAGAAAATGGCAGGTCAACAAATAATCCGACCCTACCTTATCATTGAACTCTAATCTATCATCGATTCAAAGGGCATCATACCTCAGAGTTATCTTCGTCTTGATGATTTGGTGAACCTGCAGCTGTGCAGCATTAAGAAGCAGCATAAAATTACATTTCCAACAATATCTTGCAAGCCCATCAAATGAGTTTATTCTAGTATGCAGGCATAGGGTTTTTTGACTTAGAGGAGACACTCAAGATATAGTTCCAAGTTCCATCATATGATCACTAAAAATGTAATTCAATGATAAAGAAGGTGAATTATTTCCATTCCTTGCGAGTTGAGAGTCGAAAATCTTATATTCTCTGGCTGTTAGATATAACAAATAAATCAAAGTGACTCATTACACTACCACCACTTCTTAGCAATTGTGAAATGTGAAGTAGTAGATAGAGTTTGCACTTCATTCTTGGGTCAATTCGGAAACAGCCTCCCTGTCATCACAAGGGTAAGGCAGCGTACTTTCCGACTCCATCTTACACCGTTAAGGTGGGAGCCTCTTCATAGGCATTAAGGCATGTTATTTTTGTTTGTTGTTATATAAACAAGGTGAATTGCCAAGAAAAAGGGAATCCAGATTAAGCATCTCACTGATCATGTAAACAGCATGTAAACTACAAAGACAAGTTTAAAAAAAAAACTACTGAAATGTACATTTTTTGTTGATGGGATTCAAGCAAACCTATGAGTAAGAAAAAGCATAAGTAGAACTCACATTCTTCGGGAATATCATTCATGCTACTGAATCTGTTTTCTTCAGAGGGAGCATCAATTGTTGGAGGCTCTTCGATGGTCATCATCGGTGGGTACTCCCAAGTCCTTACGCCTGGATCCATATGTGGTAAAGAATGGCCAACTTCATAATGGTCATAATAAGAAGTGCTTGCTTGACCAGATAGTCCATATCTGTACGAATCCATATTCATTAACCAATAGGCAGCACCCTGAGGAGACATGAATTATTCTTTCATAAACCTTAAACTTCACAAATGCTTTGATATTTTTATTCGAAAGATCACTAACCAGTAAATTAACTATCAAGTCCAAAATCTAATAGGGTGAACTAGATCTCATTTTGAGTATAGATCAACATATATAAAAGAGTTACACAGACCATTCCCTCGCTTGAGAGTTGAGTCGGAAAATATCTCGGAATATACTAATTTAAAAATATGTTTGTTCTTCTACAACATGTTCATTAACATACTATTCAAATATAAGATTGTCACTAGACATAATCATAAAAGTTCCGAAACAGTAAAAATTGCAGATCAAGATGTGAAAAAGAGCGAAATAAGACGAGGAACGGACTTGATCATGAGACTGTCCGTCATGAGCATAATGTGGCTGAGGTGCTTGCGACATATCTTGGAAGAAGCCCGTAAACCCGTCTCCAACGTATGGATATCCAGTGTTCATGTAATGAGCCTCCATCTGGTGATTCTCATTCATCTTCAAAAATAATAATGCTCAAACGCCTTGTTTGATGCTACTGCAAATCGCAAGTACTTAACATAAGAAGGTAAAATTCCAGAAACCCAATAAAAACCAAGGTAACAAAATTGACATATGTTCAAACATTCATTTAAACAATTCTCTGCTCTGGGAAAAAATCTATTCGACGAAATCCTAGCTTAAAGAGAAACGGTATCAGAAGCCAACGGGACACATAACAGAAAATGTAGACAGTAATACTCCATGCTATTCAATTCACTACCAGTCTATGCTAAAAATCTTCAAAACAATTGCTCAAATTCAACAAAAATATCATACATATCTGCTTAAAACCATAACTATTTCATTAAATATTTCCATTACCATAACATTTTTACCCAAAAATTAACAGAACCTTCATCATTTTCGAATTTCCAGACTACATTGTCCCTATAACAGAAAATCACAAATCGAATCAGCATTAACACATCCCTCCTAACAGGCTCCAGGCTAAGCCGGTAAGGCCGGGTCCCACCTTACCGGCCTAGCCTATGATAATCAGGGAGACTCTTTCAGAATTAACAGAACAAATTGGAATGTGACAACACCTAATCGGGCTTCCGAGAGCGAAAAGACACCAAAAAAACCTTAAAACAAACTACATATGATCATATCCGAAAAATACTTAGAGATAGTCCAATCTTTTGATATTTCTTCTAAAAACAAGAAAATTAAAACAATAGTACTTCAAATGTAGCTCAAAATTCTCCACACTCAATGCTGCATAATCACACTAGCCAGCTTAAAATCTAAAATAAAAAAGCACATACATATTGCATAATTGCAGAAGAGTAATTTTCAAAATTACCAAACTCTAAAATGTAAATTGACACAAAATAAAAATAAAACTAAAAAATATAGTGATTTAACAAAAGTGGTGAATCTTTTTGGAGAGGAGGAAGAAAACCCAAAATGCAAAATGATTAGAAGAAAGACATACATAATTGCAGAAGAGTATGAGGAGCAGATGAAGAAGAAGAAATGGACAACAATATACATATATATTATAGCATGTGGCAAAATGAGAGGAAACTTTTTGATGGGTTTTTAATCTCTCTCTCTCACTCACTCTCTCTCTCTCTCTCTCTCTCACTCTCTCTCTCTCTCTCAATTTGGGTTTTTTCTATTTTGTCTCTGTCGTAGAGTCAGGCGATTATGGCGGACTAGGGAGGCACCACCATCCCAACAAGATATCATATGATATGACATCTAAGTACATTTTATACTTCATGTCCCCACCTATGTTTCTACTCCCTACTAGCCAGTAAAAAATTGTCATGATATTTATCGAGTCGTGTAATTATCTCCTCGTTAAATATTTCATCTGTTTTAAAATATTTAATTATTTAGAAAAAATTTACTTTTTTCTATAATAGTTGATTGTTACGAATTTCAATATACTTTTATATTCATGTTTTATTTTTTTACCCTTGTTTGATAAGTCACTTTTCATTTTATGATAGGCTCATCTTAAGCGCCCCGCTTGCATGTCTTCCTTTGAACAAAATGCAGAGTTACTCTTATAGTGAAGTCCGTGATCATTCGCGGTATACCCCGTGGGCTTCACTTTTCATTTTAATAGTATTATGTAAGGTATAACAGTAATGTTCTTAATAAAGTATTTTTTTGCTAAACAATCAAATATTTTGAAACAGAAGGAGTATTAAATAATAGACTTACTATCGACTGACTTCAAGTCAGTAGTTCTTATTTTGATAATAACAAATTGTGATTAAGTGTTAATTATTATTAAGTGACTTTTATAGTACGTCTATATTGGCATTTTGGCACATACTTCAAGTCAAGATATAAGGTCATATAATTATATGTTCTTATGCGTTTAGGACTTTGTGTAAGGAATTCTCTAAACTCTCTAAATGTTTTTGTATAATTTTTATTGAAAGGTTTGTCAAGGTTTTTAATACTTAACACGTTTTTAATCAACTTTTTGGCATATCCTTGTTTTGTTCATTTACGATTTGTAAGTTGAATTATTCTTTAATTTTTATCACAATAATTTCATGTTATTTAAGGTTAAATGAATGAATATGTCAATCGTGACCTCCATCGTGACCCTGGATCACGATGACGAGCAAGGAGTTTTATGAACACATCCATCGGGTATCCATCTTGTAATCAAAGACTCATCGTGACTTGCCCATCATGACCCTAGCTCACATAGGAGTCCCGACGGATCCAAAATTTGCACGTTGAGCTCGTCATCGTAACTTCATCCATGAGCCTTGCCCACGATAGAAGTCAAGATGAAGACCACTATAAAAGGAAACCTTCTTCCACAATTAGAAACCTTTCTTGCCGAATCTGAAAATCCAATATTCATTGTCTTCAAAAGCAAAGAGTCTTCTCAATCAATCTTGCAATTACGTCTTAGATTGTGAAGAACAATTCCATAGGTCAAAACTTGTAAACACTCTAATTCATCCATTGAAGGATAATCTTGTATAAGAGTGTAGCTATCTTTTAATAGGTGAGAAAGCTACTGGCATTGCTACTGTAGTTCTAGTGGTATTGCTAGAAGGAGGTTGAGGTTAGAATTAATTTCAATCGCTTGGATAGTTTGTCTCAAGGTTGCGTGAGCGGTTGTCAAGCGATTGTCTAAAGGCGTGGTTGGACGGTTTTAGTGTGTTAGCTACACCGAGAGCTCGAACATGATATTTATATACGAGGTTACATTTCCCAAAGCTTAAGGTTGAAAAGCCAAGAATCGAGCGGTACAATTTCTGAAAGTCGTTATATCATTACGTATTGTACTCTTACTCTTATCTTTTCATTAGTTGTGTTATTATGTTTGAGAATTATTATTTACTTACGATTGTTGACATTATATTGTTATAAATATTCTCCTTTAAAAGAAAAAAAAATATAATAATCGTCGTTAATTCTAATTCACCAATCACCCACCCTATAGGAATGCATATGGCCGAACATTCCCTTCCAATGGGGTTCTGATTTTTTTTAGTTTAGTATTTTGTATTGAGTACTTGCTAGAGGGTGATAAGTTATTACTCTCTCTCAATTTTTTAGTTGTTATTCTAGTCATTTGCATATATATTAAAAAAAATAGAAGTAACAAAAATGTATATTGAAAATGTAAAATGATAATTGATTAGCATCATATTATTGGATGGTTGATAACTTCAATATAAAAAATAAGAAAAAATACATTGAAAATATAAAATTACAATTAACTATGCTAGAACGATAACTAAAAAAACAAAAAAGTTAGGCTAAAACGATAAATGTAGGGAGTACCTTTCTAGAATGTGCTCTTAGGGCACATGTTAAGTAATAATTATGGAAATAAAATTTATCATATAAACACACATACAAGGTAACATAATTAAAAATTAATTTCATCTAAAATTTCAAATGCAAATTAAATTATCAAAGATTTTTCTTTATTGGTTTATTAATACAATTGATCATACGTTAATACCTATTAGGCTATTGATCCATCAACTTGAAGTTTAGTTGTTTAGACGAATGGAATGGTGTATAATTGTATATATCTATATCATTCTTATTTATTGATCAATTATTTAAGTGATTTGGGAGTTTCACCCGGCACCAAGCACAAGGCAATAGACAAAATTTCCGCTTAGCTATTAAGCACGGATGACATAAATTAATTACAATTATTACTTCCTTCGATTTTACTAATTATTATTTTACTCTAAATTTTTTATTTTAAAATATTACCTTCAATCCTAAATAATTGTCGTTTGACTTTTTTAAAATTGAAGGTTGACTATCAACTAATAATTCTTACTTATTCTAAAAAAACATACTCCCTCCGTTTCAAAATGTTTGTTTATTTAGGGAAAAAGTACTTTATTAAGGAATTGTGCAAGATTACTAATATGTCCTCAAATAAAGGCGTACGAGTGTTACTTTATTAAGGACAAAAATACTTTATAGAGGCAAAAAGAAGAAAATAGGCTTAAAAGTTCATTGGAAATGTAAACAATCAAACATTTTGAAACATGACAAAATTTCTAAACAATCAAACATATGAAGAGAGGGAGTATAATTTATATACAGTAGTTTTTTTTTTGTAAATTAGCGATGAGGTGAGATTAGAATTCAGGACCTTCTGGTCACCAGCGAGAGCCTTTTCCACTAGCCTTTTAAATAATTTTCATGATATTAACTTTTTAAATATTTTAATAATATAATTAAAGAGTAATTGAATGTCAAAGATTTAGCTCAATATGTAATAAAGATAATTATTTTGAAATTGGAGGGAGTAGTTGTCATTTTAACACACTATTTGTTCCTAAACCTAATGCTCTTTTGTCTAAAATAGAAATCTCCTTATTATTAGTGATATATTTAAAATGTTATGTTAATAATTTCTAGTTTATGCTATAGTTTATAGGACAGTTTATGATACTTTAGTTTTCTTTTTCTCTCCGTTTTTTGAATTTATATTTTTAGGCTTTTTATAACAAGCACTTTTGTTAAGATAGAAAATTATATTTTTATACTTTTATGGTACTCGTGGCTATTTTTTCTACTCCATAATCCATATTAAATTATTGTCAATTACTTGTATAGTTTGAATTAACTATAATTCTACATTTCATGTACCACTGTCCTTTTAATTTCTTAATATATGTACAAACAATTAAAAATAAAATAAAAATGAATGAGAAAATTATTAATATGTACCTGTTTACTGTTAAGTTAATAATTAATTAATTAAATAGTTTCAATTGATTGTCTTTTAACATTTTTAGTGCAATTTTTTTGATTACATTTTATTTTTTCTAATCTATGTATAAATTAGTTAAAAAGACAAATTTAAAAGAAATGGATGGAGTAAGAAATAAATCTAGCAACAACACTATCTCCAATTCACTTTAATAGACTTTATGATTTCGAAACACAGTTTTAATAATTAACTACATTGTCTATACATTATACAAAATTACAGCAACATAATATTATTAAAATATTTTTAAGAAAAGTTTAGTGATAATCATTATATATCTTTTTAGATGAAGAAATAAAAAATATTAGTAATTTATAATTAAATTTTACAATAAATTCTTAAAAAGTCTATCAATGTGAAATGAAGCAAGTATTATAAAATAGGTTTTTCTAATAGGTTAAGAGTAGTTTATTCTTAGAACCTAACTTAATGGGGTTAGAAAACCTAACTTTAAATCTGGACCATTTGATATTGGCAGTTATTGTAGTGATTTTGTTGAATGATTATAGGGATTAAATATTGGTAGTTATTATAGTAATTGT
The DNA here is from genome assembly GCA_003412495.2 of Echium plantagineum. Classification (NCBI taxonomy): domain Eukaryota; kingdom Viridiplantae; phylum Streptophyta; class Magnoliopsida; order Boraginales; family Boraginaceae; genus Echium; species Echium plantagineum. The sequence goes on along the minus strand of CM016567.1, from coordinate 15,651,188 downwards.
CCATTGATTAGTAAAACCTAACTATTAAAATGTTAGGTTCTAAGTACGAGCATAAGATGAAAATAAAATGTAATATTTATAAGCATATATAAAACACCATGCATATTTGATAAAAATATTCCATTTCAGTTTCAAATTTAATTTTTTAATCAAATACTTTATGTTATTAATATTTTAACGTGTGTCCTAACACATTTTATAAAAATCGTTATAAAATAAGTAAAACAAACTCCATTACAAAAGTGTTGATGTTATGGAGTTATATTTAGAGCCTAACTATTATAGAGTTAGGTTTTACTAATCAAAAGGAAAAACTGTCCATACAAGCACCCATAAAAATAGCATAGAATCCAACTACCTATTTAATGTTAATCCAACGGCCCAGATATAAAGTTAGGTTTTACTAACCCATTTTAAGTTAGGTTGCAAGAAAAAACTCGATGTTATGGATAGCTATTCAATGATGTTGCCCCCGAACAGGAGCCAATTAATTTCGAACACATGTAACTACCACTTTAATGCTATCAATTTCAATTTATGATAGGATGTTTCGTACGTTTTTCGAGTTTCGACTGCTTATTTAATTGTTGCATTTACATGTTCCGACCAAACCTAACGGTTGAAATCGGTTGACTACTCATTTATTAGTGGTAGACCTTATTCATCAATTTCTTTCTAGTGTAGAGTTAATTCATCACCTGAATATTTATTGTCATATTATATTATTTTATTTTTATATTAACGGATATCTGTATTTGTCTTTCAAATATCTATATTCCCTAAATAATTTGATGTGTGAGAAAATTATTTTATTTTCACTTTTTTTCATATCATTTTCTCTTGAGAAAGATAGAAGGAAGTAACTGAAATTTTTGTTGTCAAAATCAAGTAAACGAAACAGGTATAATTTTAAGTGTCGTGACTAAATTGTCCTTATAACGTTTGTGCTTAAAAATGCGATTTCAGCAAAATTGGGGAAAAGTAGACGAGTTGAGTAGTATTGGAACATGAGTGATGTCTTTGGCATGAAAGTGAACTTCAGTGATAAATGTTATAAATAAATCAAACGTTAATGATGTCAAGTGTCATTTGTCCAAAATAAAAAGTATCGATGAAAAAGAGTAATTAAATTTGGTCAAATAGTATGTCATAATGCCAAATACAAATATTGAATAAAATAAAATTGAATGATACATCAAATAATTTCTAGTTGAAAATGAATATTTCTCCAAGCACTCTGTGACATTCTTTAATTATTGGTTAACTTAACTCCATTACTTGTTTTATGTCATAATAAACAGGAGATTATTGAATAATTCTTCAAAATTGATAGGAATGTTCAATGAAGTTACAAGTTCTCATGTCAAATTATAATAATTTCAACTAATGAAATCTAAAAGAGCATACATATATTCTTTATAAAATAATTTTAATATAAACAATCAACCATATTAATAAAAAATTACTAAGTCCCGACATCGCATAACTGGTAAAGAATTAAAGTGCTAAGTTTCTGCAACCTCACCTCTCCACGCAGTGTGGATTAGAAAATTGTATTGAAGTGATTAAAAATATAATACCTAATCCCCTGATCAGTTGAAACACATCTCATGATTTACTTGATCTATGTATCAAAAGGAAGGACGTATGAGGACATTAGACGGATTTCATTTTTTTAAAAGAAATAGATTACTATTTAAGTCTTTTTTTATCGTTCTAACCATTTTCACATAGATTAAGAGCACTCACACTTTATTACTTATAATTTTTCCCTAAAATCAACTCTATATATCACTTCATAAATTTAGGAACTATTTTTAACTTTTTTACAAAACCAGATTCTCTATTTATACTCATGAAATCAATTATTTTATATTTTTAGCTCCAAATTTAAGACAAACTCAAATTATTTAAATGTTTAAGACAAACTCAAATTATTGCAATATGAAGATGAGAATTATAAAATTTGAAATAAATTAATAATTAGTTTTTATTTGAAAAAAAGAAGATGAAAATTAAAAGACTTAAAATGAATTTATAAATTTTAGCTTCAATATGAAATAAATTACTCCTTCTGTCTTTTTTATCTTGATGTCTAGAATTTTTGAAGTCAAACTTTGAAAACTTTGACCATGAATTTCATTAGTATATAAGAAAAAATATAGTCATATTGGATCTTGTGACATTTGTTTCGATCTATATTTTCGAAATAACAATTTTTTATAACTTTTACACATGTAAAATTAAAGATACTTTTGTTCTATATCGTATTTTGGTGACCGTGAAATGCCAAAACATCAAGTTAAAAAAAGACAGAGGCAATCATAATTAGTACTCCCTCCGTTCTTTTTTGTTTGTCTTTCTAGCCATTTGCACATAGATTAAGTAAAATAAAAAGTAGTTAAAAAGTAGATTGTAAATTCAAAAAGACAATCAGTTGAAATTATATAATTGGTTGGTTGATAACTTCATAATCAAAAAGTACATTGAAAATGTAAATTATCAATTAATTATGCTAGAAAGACAAATATTTAGGATCAAAAAAATTAAATCTAGAAAGACAAATAATAAAGAACGGAGAGAGTATGATTTAATTTGAAAAAAAGAAGAAGATGAAAATAATAAAATTTGAAACAAAAAAACAAAAATTGATGTAATGAAGGAGAATGTGGAATTTGGAGGGAGTGCGAATCTTCATAATTTACTAGAAGAATCCCTAAAATTTTGATGTGTGCCAGGTTAGGATATGGATTCTGAAAAATCTTCATTATGTCTTCTACTAATGCTCTAAAAAATGTAAGAGTAGTAAAATGTATATTGAAAATATAAAATCATAATTAATTGTCATTATATCATAAGATAATTGATAACTTCAATAGAAAAAGTCAACAAAACATACATTAAAAATATAATATCATAATTAATTGTCATCACATCATTAGATGGTTGATAACTTCACTATAAGGAGTCAACAAAATGTACACTGAAAATGTAAAATTACTACTCCCTCCATCCCTTTTTGTAAGAACCGTTTGTCTTTTCCCAGTCCCGAGACACAACTTAAAACGTAAATATCTCTAATCCTACTTGTATAAAAATGATAAAAAGTTGATATTTTAAAAATACATATTGAAACGAATCTAATAAAATCTCATATGACTATTTTATTTATTATCAACTAATAAGAATTCATGATCAAAATTTAAATATAAATATAAAAATAGAAATAGGTCTTAAAATAAAGAATGAAGTATTAGTTATTCTAGATTGAAAACTAAAAAAATAAGGTTAAAACGACAAATTAAAACGATCGAGATCTCATTTATTTACTTTCGATCATGCTACTTCTACGTTTTGTAATAGGCTTAATAGTGGTACGATTATCCTACCGCTGTAATGACTGTTTCTACCTATCCAAAAAAAAAAAAAAAGACGATCGAGATTAAATACCAAATGGAAGAGGAAATTAAAGCATGAGGGTGGGTGGGGTGGGGTGGGGGGAGGGGGAGTAGGCATGTGAAGCAAAAGCCGGTTTCACAGCCGGGTGAGGAGAAATGTGAAGTGAGGCGCATTCCGAGAAGCGTGTCGTGTTGCACAGGGACCTTTTCCCCGTACAGCTGTACCTAATGCAGAAACAGTAGTACATACAGATAGAAGAAGCCTATTAGCTACACTTCCTATACTAAACACCACTACTACTAGTACAATTGTCTGTCTTTGGTCCCTACATATCCATTTCCTTCCTTTGGTCCCTACTCCACCTCCATTAATACCAAACACAAACAGTCTACTTGCACTTCCTATACTACTTTACCAATCAATACCATTTATTTTCATGGTTCACGTTCTATATTTATAATCTTGATCTGAATGTATCGAATTGTTAGATTATTTCTAATATTAATCTATTTTATGGTTCATGTAATATTTTAATTCTAATATTAAAAGATTTAATATGATGGTTATTATATACTCCTTCTGTTTATATATACTTGATCATTTGGAAATTTTTTACTTTTTCAAAATACTTGATCGTTTGTATTTCTAATACAACTTTAAGGTTATTTTCTTCTTTTTATCCTTCAATAAAGTAATAGTACTTCAACATAATTTTTACTTTTTGAGTATATATTAGTAAACTCTCTTCATTCCTTAATAAAGCGTTTTTTCTCCAAATGATCAAGTAAATAGGAACGAAGGGAGTATTAAATATTAGAATTAGTGGATGTTTAATATGGTCCACCCTCTCCTTTTTCTCATTAACATATACATAAGTATGCAATTATTAAGGCCATTATATTTGTTAAGATGCACATCTCACGTTGGAAGTCGATGTCCTCCAGATCAATATATAAGATCTTAGCTACTTCCTCTATTGTCAATTAGTTTTAGAGTGGAACCACATAGACTCTTAACATTATATAAAGAGTAGAGAGGAGAAAAGCAAGAAACCCCTACTTGTTCATCTTCGTCAATTTTACATACTATGTAGTAAGGTATGTACCACATATATGTTCACGTTTATAATTAGAGTATGAAGGTATGTCCTTGTATTATTATCGATCATAGTGTATATAATTTAGAGTGTAAAGATCGTAATATAATAATATTATATGCTTACACGAGTTACTTATTCCTCGCTTTATTAGTGAATCATTTATCCTGCCAGGATCATCTAATGCCCCGCCCCCGGAACACCGGGTCGTAACGTTATTAGATTTGATTGACTGACCTCACAAACCATCACGGGTGTTTCAACATGTTTTGTCCTCACTCACGTGCTCATCAAGACACTTCCCAGTGGGTCACCCATCCCAGAATTACCTCAAGTCAAACACGCTTAACTTTGGAGCTCTTATGAGTTGGCTACCGAAAAGAAGATGCATCTTGATGGTATGAGTAGTACCAATCAAATCATATCAAACATATCACATCGCCCACTTTGGGCCGGGTATTACAATCTCCTCCACTTAAACACTCAGCGTCCTCGTTGAGCCACATCCACTCCACATCGAGGACCGTACCATCCGTGTGAGACTCTAGAGGTGGCTACTACGGCCTCAAGAGGTCACTCTCGTCCTCGACGTAGCACTTTAAGCCGCATAGCACTTAGATCTCACATTTCAGACGGCCCCGCTCTGATACCATTTCTAACGCCCCGCCCCAGAACACCGGGCGGACCGTTATAAGATTTGATGGACTGACCTCACAAACCATCACTGGTCTTTCAATACGTTTTGTCCTCACTCACATGCTCACTAGGACACTTCCCAGTGGGTCACCATCCCAGAATTCCCCAAGTCAAGCACGCTTAACTTTGGAGTTCTTATGAGTTGGACTACCGAAAAGAAGATGCATCTTGATGGTATGAGTAGTACCAATCAGATCATATCAAACATATCACATCGCCCACTTTGGGCCGGGTATTACAGATGATGAAGTGTGAATACCATTTCTTTTCATGATTTACGTTCGATATTTATAATCTCGATGTGAATGTATCGAATTACTTATCCCTCGCTTTATTAGTGAGCCATCTATCCGGCCAAGACGATGATGTACAGTGGCGGATCTAGGCATATGAAAGTGTCAGTTCGAAATTGTCATAATTTTCAAAGTGATTGTTCAAAACATTTAAATATATCAAAACATTTAAATATAATTTTAAATGCTAATTTTTACATTAATTTTTGCTTTATACATATAATTTTTTTTTTTCTGAAAAAATTTCTTGTTCGAGTGAACATCGATGAACCTTAATAAGTTCACCATTGATGATGTACGTGTGTCCCATATTATTTTTATAACAAAAATATCCAACACATAAAATTGTGGAATGAAATCGTGGAAATATATATATTTCCCCTACCTTACTAATTCGTACATCAAATAATTTATTCATTATATCATTTATTAGTCTTGTAATCTTTCACACTGTATAGCTATGGGTTGAATAACTAGGAATTATATTATTATAGGATGCTTTACATAGAAAATACTACTTATACATGTAGTATTAATTTTTCTCTTTTTTTAAAGGTGTCTAGAATGGTTCTAAGATGGAGAAGGACTTCACCAGTTTAAAAACCAGTATATGAATTTTATGAGCTAGAAGGAATACAAACACCATTCATGCACATAATATTATGTGTTAAAACATGTTGTGAAATTATCCATCGAATTTGATGAAAGATGCATGTTATTTAATTTTGAAGGGTTAATGTTGATAGAAAGACTTTATGGCTTTCATATTTTGAAGATAATAAATTATGTTGTAAATTTAATCTCATTTTATTATGTTAATAGGAAGTATTTCGAACAAGCTTGAATCAAGATTTCGCATAGAGCGCTTAGATTAAGTTTTATATTTAATGTATTAATTGTAACCAAATTCTATCTCTTATTGAATTGAATTATTAGGTCTCAACTGTGGTTCTCACATGACTTTACCGAAACCGATTTCTGTCTTTTTAAGCGTTTGCCAAGATTTGAGATATACTTTCCATCTTGATTTTCGTTTAGAATAACATTCAATATGTATCAATTGATGTAAACCTAATATATATTCAACTCGTGGGTCTCTCCGTCGTTAATGGACAGATCAGACCAGACACGGGATTCGGCCCATAATCTCTCACTTAATTAGCCTTTTGGGCCGAGCCTCATCCGTACAACAGTTTGCCCAGATGGTGACAAGTGTCATCATCTTCTTCACTCAGGTGATATTTATTCTATTTCCTTTACATATAAAAGAGAAAGAGGTAACACAATGGGAGAGAACTGATTTTTTATTGCTCTAAGCATTTTACTTTCAAATACTCGCTTAAAGACGAGAAGCTTTCAATTATGAGGGGGACCGCCTTTCTTAGGTAAGTCTTCTGGAGTTCCAATGAGTCCAATGGATAGAAACTTCCGATCATTAGGGGGACCAGGTAAGTCTTCTGGAGTTCCAATAAGTCCCACGGATAAAAGCTTTCGATCATGAGGGGGACCAGGTAAGTCTTCTGGAGTTCCAATGAGTCCTATGGAGAGAAGCTTCCGATCATGAGGGGGACCAGGTAAGTCTTCTGGAGTTCCAATAAGTCCCACAGATAAAAGTTTTCGATCATGATGGGGACTAGGTAAGTCTTCTGGAGTTCCAATGAGTCCTATGGAGAGAAGCTTCCGATCATTAGGGGGACCAGGTAAGTCTTCTGGAGTTCCAATAAGTCCCACGGATAGAAGTTTTCGATCATGAGGGGGACCAGGTAAGTCTTCTGGAGTTCCAATGAGTCCCATGGAGAGAAGCTTCCGATCATGAGGGGGACCTGGTAAGTCTTCTGGAGTTCCAATAACTCCCACGGATAAAAGTTTTCGATCATGAGGGGGACCAGGTAAGTCTTCTGGAGTTCCAATGAGTCCCATGGAGAGAAGCTTCCGATCATGAGGGGCACCAGGTAAGTCTTCTGGAGTTCCAATAACTCCCACAGATAAAAGTT